>PVLC010011427.1:34381-47334 GCA_004027655.1 Graphiurus murinus
AAAAAAAAAAAAAAAAAAAAAAAAAAAAAAAAAAAAAAAAAAAAAAAAAAAAAAAAAAAAAAAAAAAAAAAAAAAAAAAAAAAAAAACCCCACAAAGAATCAATGGAACAAAGACTTTGTTCTTTGAAGCAATAAACAAGATTCATAAAACCCTATCCAAACTAACCAAAGGAAAGAGAAAAGACCCAAATTAATAAAATTAAAGGTAAAAATGAGAACATTAAGGCCGAGCGTGGTGGCGCACACTTGTAATCCCAGCATTCGGGAGGCTGAGACTGGAGGATCCGGGTTTGCAGCCAGCCTCAGCTACCTAGTGAGGCACTCCGCAACTTAGTGAGACTCGGTTTCAAAGAATAAAAAATAGGGCTGGGGGTATAGCTTGGAGGTAGAACGCCCCTGAGTTCAATCCCTAGTACTGAAAAAAAAAATGAGAACATTAAAATAGAGAAAGCTAAAATCTATAAGATTGCTAGGACTATTTGAAAATTTATGTTCCAATAAAATGAAAAATTTATAAGAAATGTATAAATTTCTAGACACACATGACACACTAAAACTGAGCCAAGAGGATATAGAAGTCCCAAAGAGAATAATAACAAGCAATGAGATTGAAACAGTAACAAAAATTCTCCAAACTAAAAATAAGCCCAGGAAAAGAAGAATTCACAGTTGAATTTTAATAAATCTTTAAAGAAAAGCCATGTCAATACTGTTCAAATTATTCTACAATATAGAAAGTAAAGGAAGCCAGGCATGGTGGCACATGCTTGTAATCCCAGCATTCGGGAGGTTGAGACCGGAGGATTCGGGTTCGCGGCCAGGCTCAGCTACCTAGTGAGGCACTCTGCAACTTAGTGAGACTCGGTTTCAAAATAAAGAATTAAAAAAGAAATAGGGCTGGAGGTATAGCTCGGAGGTAGAATGCCCCTGAGTTCAATCCCTAGTATCGCAAAAAAATAAAAATAAAAAAAATTAAAAAAAGAAAGTAAAGGAATAGCTGGGCATGGTGGCACACTCTTGTAATCCCAGTACATGGGAGGCTGAGATCAGAGGATCCGGGTTCACGGCCAGCCTCAGCTACTTAGTGAGGCTGTCTGCAACTTAGTGAGACCCTGTTTCAAACTAAAGAATAAAAAGTAGGGGTAGGGGCATAGCCCAGAGGTAAAATGCCCCTAGGTTCAATCCCCAGTACCGCAAAAAAAAAAAAAAAAGAATATGAAACCTGTATCACCCTGATACCAAAACAGGATAAAAGTACCTCAAGGAAAGAAAACTATACACCAATATTATACATAAACATACAGGTAAAAATCTCAATAAAATATTAGCAAATTGAATTCAACTATACGCTAAAATTATTATACAATTTAATCAAGATGGTTTCATCTCAGGGGTGCAAGGATGATTCAACATACATAAATCAATAAACATAATACACCACATAAAGAGAACTCAATCCAAAAATCAGTTAAGTAAGAAGATGAAATTGTGTCATTTGCAGGAAAATAGATGAAATTCTATATATGGTTTTGACCAAAATAAGTCAGACTCTAAGAGAAAAGCATTGTATGTTTTCTCTCATATAGAAGATAAAAGGGGGGAAAAAAAACAGGAAAAAAGGAGATGCCATGAAATTAGAAGGAAAACCCGTAATGTAAAGAACAGGAATCAGGGGAGAGAAGTGTGAAAGGTGGGAGATGTATTGGAGAGTAAACTTGATCAAATTACATACTTATTTATACTCAAATATCCTATAGTAGAACCCACCATTTTTTACAATTAATATGGCCCCGGCTTTTAAAAAAGGCATTATCCAAGAACAGATGGCAAATTTGAAATATTCAGTAGGAGTTTATATACCCCTGGCTGAGGAAACACCACAATCATGAAATGTATGAAAAGAAAACACAATTATTCAAAAGCCACTATGAGTTACTAAATTGTTTAAAATATTTTGTATTGCCAGACGTGGTGGCGCATGCTTGTAATTCCCAGCATTCGGGAGGCTGAGACCAGAGGGTCCGGATTCGCAGCCAGCCTCAGCTACCTAGTGAGGCACTCCGCAACTTAGTGAGACTCGGTTTCAAAGTAAAGAATAAAAAATAGGGCTGGGAGTGTAGCTCGGAGGTAGAATGCCATTGAGTTCAATCCCCAGTACCACAAAAAAAAATATTTTGTATTTGCAGTGTCATTTAACCTTTCAAGAACTATTCAACATAGTTATTACCTACATTTAATAGACGAGGAACATGTAGTTCACTGATCATTGAGTTTGCATCGTATACCAGAACTAGAATTTGAAAATCTTTTAGTTATGGAAATCCATGTTTTTCTGCTTTATAAGAAGCCATTTACAAAGATGATAAAAATATAAGATTATGCGTTTAAAATCTCTATGCAGTAGGTGAGGCTTTTTAATAAGATAAGGGCTAAAAATGTAAATGATGGAAAGATGTGACAGACAGATTCAAGAGGTTGATGTAAAAATTTTATTCAATTCAGGTTCTCTGGGGAAGAAATGAACCAAAATATAATGGCGATGTTTTAAGTCTAGAGGATTGAAGAGAAGGCGGTGATTTTGTCCAGAGGTTTAATATAATAAAAAGCAATTTTAGGAGCAGAAATTTAAAAGGACTCTAAAAGCTGAAGTTAAACTCTAAGGAACATTTTATTAATTATCTATAAGAAAAAATTAACTTCAATTGTAAAATGAGATTATTTTGATATTGTTTTTTGTTTTTATGGTACTGGGGATTGAACTCGGGGGCATTCTACCTCCAAGTTATACTCCCAGCCCTATTTTTTATTCTTTGTTTTGAAACAGGGTCTCACTAAGTTGCAGAGTGCCTCACTAGGTAGCTGAGGCTGGCTGTGAACCCAGATCCTCCAGTCTCAACCTCCCAAATGCTGTATTCTCTGTTTTATTCCATTGATCTATGGGTCTGCTTTTATGCCAGTACCATGCCACTTTTGTTACCATGGCTCTATAGTATAATTTGAAGCTGGGTATCATGATGCCACCGACATTATTCATTTTATTCAGGGTTGGTTTGGTTATTCCAGGTCTTTTGTTCCTTCACATGAATTTTAGAAATATTTTTCTAGTTTTTGAAGAATGCAATCGGTATGTTTTAAATTTTTTTATTAGTGCATTTTAATTGTACATGATAGTGAGATTCTGACTGATACATTCATGTATGCACACTATAGTTTTTAGTCTGTTTCATTCCTCAGACCTTCCTCCCTTCACCCCTCCCCCAATCTCCTTAAACTATTCTCCTAAGTTTTATGAGGTAACTTTTCTTTCATTTTTTTCTCTATGGCAAAGATTTTCTCCCATTCTGTAGGCTCTCTCTTCAGACTCTTCATAGTATTCCTTACTGTGTAGAAGTGTTTCTTTTTAATTTGATGTCGTCCCATTTATTGATTCTCTGTTAATTTCCTGAGCTTTCAGGGTATTAATGAGAAAGTCTCTACCAATGCCTAGGTGTTAGGCAATTGGCCCTATGTTTCCTTCTGGATATTGTAAAACATCCAGTCTAATTTCCAGGTTCATTTTGAGTTTATATTCATTCTTTTATATATGTATATCCAGTTTGTGTTCCTAGCAGAGGTTAACTTTCACTTCACACCTGGCAGAGTCTCTAAAAATGCTGGCAAAGATTTGGAGAAAATGGAAATTTGCACACTGCTGAAGGGAATGCAAATGATTCCAGCCGTTACGAAAAATGCTATTGAAATTCTTCAAAAAGTTAAAAATTGATCTACCATCTGATCCAGAGACCCCACTTTTGAGTATATATCCAAAGGAACTAAAATCACTCAAAGAGATACCTACATTCATGTTCATAGCCAAGATACGGGGAGAAAACTAAATATCTATCAAGAGATGAATGAATAAAGTGTGTGTGTGTGTGTGTGTGTGTGTGTGTAATGGATATCTTAAAAGAAGGAAATTCTGGTATTTGTGACAATAGGGCAAACCTGGAAGACATTATGCTGAGTAAAATAAGCCATGCAAAGACAAATACTTTGTGTTTTCACAAAGTATTTTTTAGCTTCTCTATATGTGAATCTAAAGGTTTGAACTCATAAAAGTACAAACTGAGAATTCTGAGTTCCAAAGGGTCTAGAGATTCAGAAGGAACTGGAAAATGAGGAGATGTTGATAAAAGTGAACAGTTTCAGTTAGGGCATTGAGATGTATTCTACAATCTGATCACTATAATTGATGCTATGGCACTATATACCTGAAAATTTCTGAAAGAGTAGATCTTAAATGTCTTCACACAATACACACACACACACACACACACACACACACACACAAATATATATGTGAGGTGATGGATATGTTAATTGACTTAGATAATTTTGTAGTATATGCATATATCAAAACATCACACTGTACACCATAAATATGTATGATTTTTGACAATTATTTCTTAAATAAGAAAAAACTTTAGACTGACAAAGATGAGAATGAAACACAAGCTGTTCCAAACCAAAAGATTTCCACAGTGTAAGACGGTTCAATGTACTGAGCTATATCTTTTTTGTTTTAAAAAGTTTATATTATGCTATTATACTCTATGTAGTCCTTATTATTACTAAAGATACTTTAATAGACACAATCCTTTTTTCTTCATTTCATAAATAGTAACTTAAGGAAAAAGGAATATACGCCCTACTATTGTTCAGGTCAGTCTGGAGACAAAGAAAAAAAATGCAGACCTGGAAAAAGGACAAAGTGAGCAGAATCCATGAAACTGCAAGTCATCACAAGGAAATAGAGGAAAAGTCTAGGTGTAGGTTTATTTTATAATTCAGGAAACAGTGTTTAATTAACCACAACTAAACATTTTTAGAGGACACAAAAATTACAACTGACATTTGACTTACAGACAAAACTCAAGCATTGCCAAAATGCTACTTAATATCGAATTTTCCTCCAGTCATTTGTCCATTCCAGTTGGTATAACTGACCATTAAAAGGGTGGCATACATATTTCACTTATTTTAGATAAGGTGGTTGATAATGTAAACAGAAATTAAAAATTAAATTTTTTCTTGGAAAACATATAAGTTGGCTTCATAATCTTATCAACAATACATTTCAACTGGATCAAAATTAAATATAAAAATATTTCCCACATGACAGCCTTTATTACATTACTTTCAATATATTTTCAAGTAATTCTGCCAAAATCCATTTGCTAAAGTTATTTATGGAGCCTAGTTCTTCATCTGCCTCACAATTCCTTTGGCTATACAGGTACTACAAGCATTTACTTTCCCTGATTTTATGCAGCCTGTAATGACTATTACTTAACAAGCTCTCAGAATATCCAAGTTATTTCAACCTTCTGAACTATATGGTTCTAACTGTCCTGCAAAAACTAGAGGGATATTAAAGGGTTACTTCTGGTGCATACTTGACAAGTATTTTTTCTACCTTAATTAATTTTTTTTCTCTATATATAGTGGGATATGAAAGAAAGTGAACCCAAATCCCTCCTAATATTTACTATTCCCCAAAAGATAACACTATTGGAGAAAAATATTCAGGTTTTTCATTGTGTCTTTAAATGAAACAATGGTACAAAACTATTTTGCCTAGGAAAAAAATAAATTAAAAATATGCATTCAAGGTGTTTTTATTTATTTTATTTTGCGGAACTGGGGATTGAACTCAGGGGCATTCTACCTCCAAGCTATACCCCCAAGCCCTATTTTTTATTCTTTATTTTGAAACCGAGTCTCACTAAGTTGCGGAGTGCCTCACTAGGTAGCTGAGGCTGGCCACGAACCCGGATCCTCCGGTCTCAGCCTCCCGAGTGCTGGGATTACAAGCGTGCGCCACCATGCCCGGCTTGCATTCAAGTTATTTTTAAACTGATGTCATTTTCCCATAGAAATTTAAAAATTACCTCTTATTAATATTTACAGCAAATCCCACACATCATTCTCAAATGAGAAAATGTTTTGAACACATTAGGATTGTGATGCGGGGGGAAAGCAGTTAGTATTTGAACTTGATTTGCATGGTAGTATTCTCCACAAGTTAATGATATTTAGGTAGAGTGTGTTTATTTATACGTGTTAGAAGGAATTTCGTGGCCTTGAAAAAATATTTCTTTAATAAGTGCTAATTGAATGAATGAAAGGGAGTTAATGAATGGATAGACTAATGAACCATTATTGAAGAGATACAGCATTACACTGTAGATTTCACTTGTATAAAGGCTACTCTCTCCCCATTAGTCTCCTAACTGCCCCTCTTACATCTTTGTTTCTGAGGGTGTAAATCAGAGGGTTGAGGCTAGGTGTAACAACAGTATAAAAGAGGGCAATAAACTTGCCTCGATCTTGAGAAGCTTCTGTTGGTGGCTGGAGATAGATGCACAAGGCTGGGATATAAAAAAAGGAAAACAACCGTAAGATGGGCTCCACAGGTCCCAAAGACTTTCTGAAGTCCAGTGCTTGACCTCATCCTCAGGACAGCCTGGGCAATGGCCCCATAGGAAGTAAAAATGAGGATGAGAGGTATTAGGGCAAAAACAGAACTTGCGACCATGAGGATCAGTTCATTATCATGAGTATCAACACATGATAATTGCAGGAGTGCTGGAACTTCACAGAAGAAGTGATCCACTTGGCGATGTCCACATAAAGGGACCCAGAATGTAAGAAGGGAATGAAGTGCTGAGTTTGTAAAACCACATACCCAGCAAGCCAAAGCCAACAATTGGCAGAAACGAGGGTGCATGAGGATTGTGTAATGCAGGGGTTTACACACAGCTGCATAACGATCATAAGACATCACCATCAACAAAACACACTCTGTGGTTCCCAGTGCAAGGACAAAGTAGAGTTGTATCATGCAACCAGCATAAGAAATGGTCTTCTCCGGGCCCCAGAGGTTGACCAGCAGCTGAGGGATGGAGCTAGTGGTGTAGCAGAGATCCAGAAAGGAGAGGTTTGAGAGGAAGAAGTACATGGGAGTGTGGAGGTGGGAGTCCAGGTATGACAGGATGATGATGGACATGTTTCCCATCAGCGTCATCAAGTAGAATATCAAGATCACCACAAAGAGAATTACTTCCAGGTGAGGCCACTTAGAAAATCCCAGTAGAATGAAGTAGCTTCCAGATGTAGCATTGAGTTTTCCCATCAACATTTGTTTTCTGTTACCTGAGGGGGGAAAAAATCACATAAACTCAAAAAATAAGAAAATGGTCTAAAAATAATAATGATATACATTAAGGAAACAAAAGTCAATTATAAGGTCATGCCACTGTTAACTTCTGGACAACTTAAGCATTAAGAAAAACTTTTATAGTAATGAATTGAACAACATAATTCTCAAGTTGATATTAATACAAAAATAGTAAAGTGAATAAATGTTGAAAAACTCTTCCATAAGTTAGAAGCTAAAGAAATAAATATAAAAATGGTAGAAATAAATGGATACAAAAGTAGTGGATAAAAATTTGGTGAAGGGCAGATTTACAGTCTGAAATCTCTCTCTCTCTCTCTCTCTCTCTCTCTCTCTCTCTCTCTCTCTCAAATACTTGGTAATTATATATTGAAAAACAAGCTAACTTTACAGTTGAAAAATCTTTTGGACACCACCATAGCTACATCATGAATGTTAACATCACAAATGTTGAGACAAAGCAACATTATATGGCTGCTCTTATGATGCTCTTAATAGGACATGAGGTCACTTCAGTGATTTCCCTGCCAAAAATATATAGCTTAGGCTGTATGTTTATATTCTAATATAAATATATTATTATTAGTATATATATATATATATTCTAATTCTAATAATAAGGAAATAGGACAAAAAATCAAATTGAGACTGACTAGTTTGTCTGAACTCTTCCAAAATATCAAGGTCAGTAAAAGCAATGAGCTTTGAAGAACTGGCCCAGGTTAAAGGAGACCACTAAGGCACAATATCTAAATGTATGATTCTGGGCTTAATAAAAAGAGCTGTTTACAAAATTATTGACAAAGTTGGAGAAATCTGAACTCTGGAAGATAAATGATTACCTAATAATATTATACTCATATTGAATTTGTTGGTTTTAGTAACTGTACAGAGTTTGTGTAAGTTACTGTTTTTGTTCTTTGAAAAGAAACACTAAATGGTACTAAAGGACCACAGCATCTCCAGCTTACCCTCAAATGATCAAGAAAGAATGAAGAATGATGATAAATATTACACAGATAGATGATTTATGATGATGAAGATAGATAGATAGACAGATAGATAGATTGATAGATAGACTGATAGATAGGTTAGATCATAGAACAAACCATTTCAGGGAAAACTGTCCACTAATGCAAAATCTGGATAAAGTGGAAATGTCAGCTCCTTATACTACATTTTGTAATTGTTCTGTAAGCTTGAAATATTTCCATAATAAAAAGATACCAAAAGAAAGTACAGAATAGTCTGGCGTGGTGGCGCATGCTTGTAATCCCAGTACTTGAGAAGCTGAGACTGGAGGATCTGGGTTCACAGCCAGCCTCAGCTACTTAGTGAGGCCCGGCCACAACTTAGTGAGACCCTGTTTCAAAATAAAGAATACAAAATAGGGCTGGGGATGTGGCTCAGAGGTAGAATGTCCCTGCATTCAATCCCCAGTACTGAAAAAAAAGAAAGTACAGCATAATTTCATATTTTACCCAGATATTTGCCTTTTAATAGAAAAATAATTTAATTATCAAGTGCTCATTCATTCTAGGGTAAATGATAATTTGTAAGTAAATGATAATTGACAAAATGTCTAACCTAGCTAAGAAAGTAAATTTTCACAAAACAAAGAATTATTTTTACCAAATAAGGTGACGTTAGTCTTGAGCATTTCAACTTATTTTCATTTATGTGGTAATAGAAACTATAACTTAAATCCAAATAATATTACATATGTATAAATATATTAAAAGACAGGAAAGAGACTATCAAATTTAGTAGTTTCAACTTATGTTGAAATATAGGCTCATTTATAAGTGTTTATAGGAAGAATCTATCTTCTGATATAATTACTTTGATTCAAGCTTATTTCTACCTGTAAAATTAAACACAACTATTGATGAAAATGAAAACACACACAGACACATGCACATCAACTTATGAGTATTAGTGATACTGGGAAAAGTGTGTTAGAATGAGTCCTAAAGGATGTGTGACTACAACTAAATTTGAAAAGAAAATTTTTAAGGAAAGGAAGATAAAAATTCAGGGATCAAGCATAGGATGAAAGAAAGGTATGAGGATTAGAACAAAGGATCCATCAGGAGAGGATCCTGTGACAGCACTTAGAGTTGAAAATGTGTGCAGCCCACGGCCGAGAAATATGAACCACGGGGTCTGTGGAAGTTTTCTCCATAATTTCCTTTTCTCTGGGGCAAGTGTCACAGTAGTTGAATTCTAACTATGTGTTAGAATTAATACATATTTTTAAATTCTTAATTCTCAAGTTTAGAGAATAACTATGAATATTTAACAAAAGCATTAAATAGATATCATCTTTTAAAGATTGCATTTAGTAAGTCTTGTGTTTCTGTTAAAAACATTTCTATCTTACAAATAATTTTTATTCTTAGGCGACTATTCTTTGGGTTTTTAATCATTCATTGGCAAGATGAACACTTACTTTTGTTTTATAGTTACTGCAGCAATGCTTAGTAAACCAACATCTAAATGAAACTCTTCCAACTTTGCTGAATCTCTCTATTCCTTTCATGACCATTACTTCCTAAGAAACTATGACATAAAAAGAAATAAATCATGGCAAAGCCACCTGTGGGGGTCTCTTAGTTGCTTATCTTTTGTAAATGAAGTCTTATAAAAGATATTAAAATACAAATTGGTTGGATTTCAGCAGGAAAACTAGGAATGTTCAGTTTGATGCCAGGACTTTAAGACTCATTCCTACTTTGTTCCTACTTTGTGGTATCGATCATGTAGATAAACATTAACCAGTTGCTACATTAAACCTTTCTTTAACCTTGGAATCATACAGCATAATAAACCAGGACACATCTTAAAAAGAAGCCTATTAAACTCTATAATTACATCTAAAAAGAGTAATTGTCAAAGAGTAAATCATGAAGACTCCTCCTCTTAGGAAGAAGAATGATGATAATTTTTCAAGAGATTTTTAAAATTTTTTCTTGGAATGGAAAATAAGACGTAATAAGAAATGTGAACCTGAATCTTGTAGTTACTTCTTCTAATGCAGATATAATTTTCTTCTTCATATAGTTGACTCCAAGATTTAGTACATTAACTTTAAAAAGTGACAGTTGTGAGATATCTTTATCTATTGTATAAACCATCTTTAGATTCTTACAAAGAACTTAGAAAGGGATTTGAACCAGGTACAGTGACATACACCTATAATCCTTGTACTTGGAAAGCTGAGACAGAAGATCTCAGGTTTCAGTCCAGCCTCAGCTACTTAGCAAGATCTTCAGCAATTTAGTAAGACCCCTGTTTAAAATATACATGATTTTAAAAGTTCTGAGGTGTAGATCAGAGGTAGAGTGCCCCTGTATTCAACTCCTAGTACCACAGGAAAATAAAAATGAAGAGAATTGAGATATGAGGCAAAAAATACATACCAAACATAAGGAAGAAAACAGGAATTTTATGGTTTAATTTTCTTCTTCCTGGAAGGGAGGGAATTAATACCTTATCCACAGTGGGGTTTATGGGCTATAGATAAATTCTCCTCTCTAGGTTTGGAAGTCAGAACTGTAGAAGGATGAGTAGTCGCTTTTTCTCATTCTTTTATCATCAGCCAATGTTGGCTGGTCCTGACCCTATTACTTTTCTCATGCTCTTATCCAGTGCTTCAGCAGTACTTTAACTTCTTTCACTTCCATCCTTTCAATGTCTGTCTTATTTTCATCTTCCTTATCTGTCTTTCATCGTGCGCGGATGACCTGGTCACTGGTGTTGGTCTCCTTTGAAATCACCACCATAAATGGCTGCCTACACCGTAGCTTCTGATTGAATACTTCAAGTTAGTAAAGCAGAGACTTGAAGTAACTGTTATTGATTGCCATTGCTACAGAAGAAAGAACCCTGAGATTATTAAAAGGATTTGCTTGCAGACCAAAGTAGAAATTCAATAGTGCCTTCAGTGATCAGTTGATGGTCCCTTACTTAGAGCAAAGACAGCTTTTATTGAAATGAAAGAAGAATGTAACTTTATTCCCTTCGTTGGGCCATTGGGAAGGTAAATCCCAAAGTATCAATTAATGCCCTTCAAGTTGTCCTGGTTAGGGTCATTTTCTCAGGAATGTCCTCAGCATGATACTATACCCTTGTCCCTCGATGATCGTAAATGTGTAGTCCAAACATCACTGAGAAAAATAAGTTGTATGTTTACCAGAAAAGAAATGTGTTGCCTTCAGTTATCTGAAATTTCTTCCCTAATTTCTCATCCTGCTAAGGGCTAAACTTCAAGAGGTAGTTTGTCAAGTAATCTAATTTGGGGGCTGGAAAGACATAGAAATCCAGAAAGGAGAGGTTTGAGAGAAAGAAGTGCATGGGAGTGTGGAGACGGGAGTCCAGATATGACAGGATGATGATGGACACATTTTCCATCAACATCATCCCCAGCCCTTATTTTTATTCTTTAATTTTTGAAACAGGGTCTCACTAAGTTGCAGACGGCCTCACTAAGTAGCTGAGGCTGGCCATGAACCCGGATCCTCCAGTCTCAGCTTCCCAAGTACTGGGATTACAACCGTGCGTCATTACACCCGGCTAAAACTTTTTAAAATATAAAAAATACATCTTAGTAGTTTGAACCATCTTACAAGGTGGAAATCTTATGGGTTTGGACAACTTGTACAGCATTCTCATTTATTATCATCTAAATGATTTCCCCTATATTCACTAAGATGTAATTGACAACACCTGTATGAGTTCATTGTTTATAATGTAGTTTTATGTATGCACATATTTTAAATTATTTATTCAAGAGAGCTAACATATCCATCACCTCCCATTCTTATCTCTCCTTTTTGTGGTGACATTTATTATCTACTCTTTTGGAAATTTGGGGGTATACACTACAGAAGCATTAAATACAGTGACCATGTTGTAGAATAAGTCTCAATAGATCTCCTGAGACCTTATATCCTTTTATTAGTATTTTTCTCCTTTCCCATTTCCTTTTGAATTATCAAGCCCTTTGGCCACCAGCATTCTGGTCATAATGTGCTTTTAGGAGTTCATTGCTTTCAGATTCACAGTTCTTTTGGTTATATGCTCAGAAATGGAATTGCTGGACAATATGAGAGTTCAGTTTTTAATTTCTTTAAGAATTACCTTTAGTGTTTTCTATAATGTAATAATTTTGACAATTGTCACTTTTTTGAGACTGGGAATTAAATCAGGAGCATTCTACCTCTGAGCTACACCCTCAGCCCTACTTTTTATTATCTATTTTGAAACAGGGTCTCACTGAGTTGTAGAGGGCCTCACTAAGTAGCTGGGGCTGGCCACAAACCTGGGATCCTCCTGTCTCAGCTTCCCAAGTACTAAGATTACAAGTGTGTGCCACCACACCTGGCAATTGTCACTTTTCGTCTTTCTTTTTTATATACTTTTACTGGTGCATCATAATTATGCATCATACTGGGGTATAGAGTGACAGTAATATACATGCACACAGCCCTTGGTGTGACTGTGGTATAGAGTGACAGTAATATACATGCACACAGCCCTTGGTGTGACTAGGGTATAGAGTGACAGTAATATACATGCACACAGCCCTTGGTGTGACTAGGGTATAGAGTGACAGTAATATACATGCACACAGCCCTTGGTGTGACTAGGGTATAGAGTGACAGTAATATACATGCACACAGCCCTTGGTGTAACTAGGGTATAGAGTGACAGTAATATACATGCACACAGC
>PVLC010011428.1:0-47128 GCA_004027655.1 Graphiurus murinus
GCGCACGCTTGTAATCCCAGCATTCGGGAGGCTGAGACCGGAGGATCCGGGTTCGCGGCCAGCCTCAGCTACCTAGTGAGGCACTCCGCAACTTAGTGAGACTCGGTTTCAAAATAAAGAGTAAAAAATAGGGCTGGGGGTGTAGCTCGAAGGTAGAACGCCTCTGAGTTCAATCCCCAGTACCGCAAAAAAAATAAAAAAATAAAAAAAATTAAAAAAATAAAAATTAAAATAGGGCTGGGGGTGTAGCTCAGAGGTAGAATATCTGAGTTCAATCCCCAGTACCACAAAAAAAAAAGAAAAGAAAGAAGAGAAGAGAGAGTTGATAGCTCACAACATGGCAGCCATGTGCTATTTCCATTTTATTTATCTGGATTTGAAAGACAAGTAGAAAAGTCAAGATTTTAAATTGGCAGTTGACTCCTGGTTTCAAAATGCAATAGTCAACCTTGACACACAGCTTGTAACTGAAGTGTTTAGCTGGCTGAAACTGGGACAGAAATCAAACACAGTGCATGCAAAACTCTCACAGAGAACCAATCATTCAAAAATTTTTTTAAATGAGCTCAGATTAAGTAATGAGAGCTGCCGGCCTTCTCCTCAAGCTGGCATTTCTTTGAACTATGCGCCAGACTTCTGAGCGGTACTGCAGAGTTAGGAAGGAGGTTGGAACTTGACTTTTAGACAGGTCATTAAGGTGAGGTTTGAAAAGAAGTTCAAACACTGAACTGAATCGATCACTTAAAAATCAGCCAGATGGATGAAGTGGAACGTCAACCACAGACTGCAGTGGAGCAAGGCGCTGGAAATGATCAGCAGCTTGATGGAAATCAAAGCCGGCAGGAGAGCGCCGCGGCCTCTGCTCATGAACCAAACCTCACGTGCCACGGCTCACACAGGTACCTCGCACAGGTACCGGGCAGAGCGTCGCTGGAGAGGGGCCTCCCCGAAGCCCGCCACGAGGCCGAATTTACCTCTCCTTCAAGGCCAAGTCCCAGCTCTTCAGCAGGACACGAGAGGCTTTCTCATCACTAGGCCAACCAGGGTCTGCTCTAGCCTCAGCCCCTTCTGCTCCATTGCATTACTGAACCTGGCTGTGCCTCAGTTTCCTGGTGTGTTAAGTGGAGATAATCCTAATCACCTGCCCTACAGGGTTGGTGTACAGAGATACAGAGATACAGAGAACCTGCAAATGAGATACAGAGGAATTGCAAAACGCAGGCGGGACTACAAGGAAGCCCTTGAGCAGAGCTGGCTCTTGCTGTGACATTATCATCACTACGAGGACTAGATACCCAGCTACTGTGTGTGTGGTGTGTGGAGTGCAGCATCCACCCCACACAGGAGCTGGAGGAGCTGGGGAGAAACAGGGCTTGGGCCATCCGGGGACACCCTGATTTCTTACATAGATTGACCTTTGTTTTTTTTTTTTTAGTACTGGAGATGGAATCCAAGGGCATTCTATCTCTAAGCTACACCTCCAGCCCTATTTTATTCTTTTATTTAATTTTTTATTTATTTTACAGTACTGGAGATTGAATTCAGGGGCATTCTACCTCCGAGCTATACCCCCAGCCCTGTTTTTTATTCTTTATTTTGAAACAGGGTCTCACTAAGTTGCAGAGTGCCTCACTAGGTAGCTGAGGCTGGCCTCGAACCCCGATCCTCCGGTCTCAGCCTCCCAAATACTGGAATTACAAGCATGCACCTCCACACCCGGCTTATTCTTTTATTTTGAAACAGGGTCTCACAAAATTGCAGATGGCCTTACTAAGTTGCTGAGGTTAGCAATGAACCTGTGATCCTCCTGTCTCAGCCTCCCAAGTATTAGGATTACAAGTGTGCACCACCAAGTCCAGCTCTGACTGACTTACTGGGAGAAAATGAATAGCCCATTTTGGAAATGTTAAAAAAAAAAAAAAAAAGAAAAGATTGGCTGGACATGGTGGTGCACATTTGTAAACCCAGTACTTTGGGAGACTGAGACAGGTGCATCCCAGGTTCACAGCCAGACTCAGCAACTTAGTGAGGCCCTCTGCAACTTAGTGAGAACTTGTTTCAAAATAAAGAATAAAATATGGCTGGGGGTTACCCTGGAGGTAGAACACTTCTGAGTTCAATCCCCAAAACAAGAGGGGGGGGGAGAGAAGGAAGCAAGCAAGGAAGGAAATGATGCCAGGTGCAATGGCAGATGCCTATAATCCCAGTACTTGGGAGGCTGAGACAGGAGGATGGCAGTTTCAAGGACAAGTAGTGAGAATCTCAGCAACCTAGCAAGATCCTGTTTCAAAACCAAAAATTAGCTGGGCGTGGTAGCACACGTCTTTAATCCCAGTACTTGGGAGGCTGAGACAGGAGGATCACAGGTTCATGGCCAGTCTCAGCTACTTAGTGAGGCCCTCTGCAACTTAGTGAGACCCTGTTTCAAAATAAAGGAATAAAACAGGGCTGGAGGTGTAGCTTGGAGGTAGAATGCCCCTGAGTTCAATCCCCAGTACCACATACACACACAAAAGAGGAGGAGCTAGGGGTATAGAATGCGCTTCGGGTTCAAGACTCAATACAAAAACATCCTACTGGCTTTTTTTTTTTTTTTTTCCTCCTTTGGCACTGGGGATTGAACCCAGGGGCATGCTATGTCTCAGCCTCCCAAGTACTGAGATTACAAGCATGTGCCACCATGCCCGGCCTATCAGCTGTTTTGAAATAGTCAGCTGTCAATCATATTTAGCCCACTGTGCCACAGAGCATCACGAGTTATTCCTCTGTCCAGCTGCACGCTGTCACCCATTAACCATTCCTCCTCGTCTCCCTTCCCACGCCCTCCCAGGCTCTGACAACCACTCTTCTACTCTGTCCTCCCCTGAGATCGGCAGTAGCATCCACGAGAGAGTGAGAACACCCAGAGGGCTTCACAGGACCGGAGCCCTCTAGAGAAGCCGAGGCCACCTTGCCACGTCAGCACTGCACCCCGCACCCCGCACAGCGGGCACTCAGAAGGTGTTGGCTGGGTGAACAAATGGAGGGAGGGAGGGATAGAATAATGGAGGAGGGCAGAGAGGACAAACTACAGATGGACCCAGTGAGGTCTGGACTACAGGCTCATCTCTTAGAATCCGTGTGTGTGTGTGGGTGTGTGTGTGTGGGTGTGTTAGTTACTGGGGGTTGAACCCAGAGGCATGCTACCTTCAAGCTAGACTCCAGCCAGATTTTATTTCTTATTTGGAAATAGGGTCTCGCTAGGTTGATGACAGTTTCACTCCTTGCTGAGACTATCCTCGAACCTGCAATCCTCCTGTGTCAGCCTCCCAAGTACTGGGATTACAGGCTGTGAGTCACCATGCCTGGCTTCTTAGAATCCCTTTCTGACACTATTAGTCTAGACTTCAACATAGAAACTTCAACAGTCAAAATACAAGAACAGTATTGGCCAGTTTTAGGTCATTTGAAAAGCACCTTCAAGATGTGCTGCCACCTCTGCATACTGCCTACCTCGCTTGTTTTCTGAAATTGGCATCCTCTTTTTCCCCTTTGTAAACTGTATTTCGAAAGACAACTCCATATAAAAAGTTGCACACATGAAAACCAGAGCCAGGTGTGGTGGCACACACGTGCAATCCAGTACTTGGGAGACAGAGATAGGAGGCACTGTGGATAGCAACTTAGCGAGATTCTTTCTTTTTCTTTCTTTTTTTTTTTTTTTTTAGGTACTGGGGATTGAACCCAGGGGCATTCTATCTCCAAGCCACACCCCCAGCCCCACTGTTTATTCTTTATTTTTAAACAGGGTCTCACTAAATTGAGGAGGGCCTCACTAAATAGCTGAGGCTGGCCATGAACCTGGGATCCTCCTGTCTCAGCCTCCCAAGTACTGGGACTACAAGCATGCACCACCACACCCAGAAAGTGAGAGTATTTCAAAATCTAAAAAATAAAATAGGGCTGGGGTGTAGCTCAGAAGTAGAATGCCTTGGGTTCAATGTCTAGTATCACATAAAAAAAGAAAGAGAGAGAGAAAGTCCTTGTCATTAACTAGTCCGATCTTAGCTACTGTAATGGAGCACCCCCAATTATCAATCTCACACACACAGGAAAGGCTTAGCCAAGTTAAATTCAGAGTCCTAGCAAAGTCCTCATCCATTCCCACGGCATTCTGGCTGGACCATCCTTCGGGTCTGCCAGAGGCTTCTCTTACCTGCAGCAATTTCCCCACTGCATCTTCCAGATGGACATGGGGTTTGAACTGTCCATAATCAAGACAGGCCTTTGGGCCCTCGGACTCCCACAAAGGCCAGTCCGGACGCCCTGGCACCCCAGGCAGTTGGGCAGCAGCTGTCATGGATTCCTAATGGCTAATGGCGCATCTCTCCCCAGCCCCTTTCTAAGCCCACTAGCCCATCCGCATCTGCGCCTGGGGCCCAAGATACCTCAGCTGTCCATCTAGAGTGAGACTGAAAATCAAAAGAACTCCAGGCTTGTGACTGTCCACGCTCTGGCGGCAGTCTCCCTCCCCAGCTGCAGCTAGCATCTGCTGATGAGAAGCATGCCCAGTAAGCCCTGCCGTCAGGAAGATTTATCTTCCCCACTCAGTGCCCTCTCACCAGCAGTTCCTGGGGCACAAAGAGCTGCTAAGGAGCTGCGCGTCACCGTCTCCACCGTTGCCCACTAGGCCCGGCAGAGATGCTGAGGATAAGGTCTGAGTCAGGCAGCAAAAAGGATGATGTAAAGCCAGGGACACGGTCTGCAAGATCCCTTCTTCTCCCAGGAAATACATCCAGAGGGTTTGCACCAAGCAATGGACCTCAAGAAGGACCAGGAGTTAAACCGGGTGCAGTGGTGCACAACTGTGATCCCAGCACTTGGGAGGCTGAGACAGGAGGATAGAAGGTTTGAGGACAGCCTCAGCAACTTAGCAAGATCCTGTCTCAAAATAAGAAATGAAGCTGGGCATGGTGGTGCACACTTGTAATCCCAACATTTGGGAGGCTGAGATCGGAGGATCCGGGTTCGAGGCCAGCCTCAGCCACCTAGTGAGGCACTCTGCAACTTAGTGAGACCCTGTTTCAAAATAAAGAATAAAAAAAATAGGGCTGGGGGTGTAGCTCGGAAGTAGAACGCCCCTGAGTTTAATCCCCAGTACTGCAAAAAAAAAAAAAAAAAAAAAGGAAGAAGAAGAAATGAAAAGGGCTAAGGGTGCAGCTTGGAGGTAGAACACCCCTGGGTTACATCCCCAGGACTGAAAAAAAAAAAAAAAAGGAGCAGCAGATGATGACAGTCACAATCCAGACTGCAGGAGTCCCTGCAGGGTAAGAGCCAGTGACTGCACCGAACTACTAAACCTTAAAAAGCATCAGGAAACTGTTGGGCGTGGTGGTGCACACCTGTAATCCCAGTACTTGGGAGGCTAAGAGAGCAAGATCACAGATTCAAGGACAGTGTCAGCAAGCAATGATCTCATCAACCTAACAAGACCCTGTTTCAAAATAAAAAGAAAAAATAGGGCTGGAGGTGTAGCTCAGAATGCCCCTGAGTGCAATCCCTGGTACCACAAAAAATAAATAAATAAAGCAAGATGAGCAGGCCAGGTCCTAGAGAACCAGCAGTGGCTGGTCAGGAGAAGAAACACAATGCACAGCAAAACAGGCATAAACCAGGATCTGCTGCTGCAGGTGGGAATGAAGTACTGGACAACCGTCTTCGAGGCAGCTTATGGAAGGAGAGGGCTAGAGAAATGACTGCTGGAGTTACCAAGAAGAAAGCCACTCATGTCTTTCCAAAGAGTTATTTCAACCTACGGGTGAAGTCACATTACGAGGGCAAAGAAGGAAGGGGCTAGCCAGATGTGGAGGCGCACACCTGTAACCCCAGTACCTGGAAGACTCAGACAGGAAGACTGCGGGTTTGAGGCCAGCATGCAGTAACTCAAAGAGACTTTATTTCAAAATAAATAAAAAGGGCTGGGGGTGTAACTCAGGGGTAGAATGCATCAGATGCATTCAATCCCCAGTACCAAAAAAATAAAAATAATAGGAAGGCGCTCAGAAGAAGTCAAGGCTGCAGGCTGAGCCACCTGGCGAGTAACAGGGAAGGAGAATGGCAGACACAGGAAGCAGCAAGGTCGTCTGCAGGCAAAGAGGGGAGGTAAGCAGAGATGGGGAAGAATCGGGAAAGGCACCTTCAGTCTGTACCTGGCCAAGATGTACAGCAGCTCCAGAAACAAAACAACCCAGGAGAGAAAAAATATAGCAGGGAGGGGGCAGGAATAAAAGAGACAGAAGTATCCCAAAGCAAACCAAGGAACGTCTCCAGAATGGAGCATTCAGCTGCAGAATGAAACCTCTGACACTGAAGTGCTCCCCCCGCAGGAAGCCAGCAGCTCTTCTATTAAGCAAGTTGGCGCTCAGACCTCGATGGAAAACTCTGGTTACAGCACAAGCCTGCTGTCCCCCTGCGGTGCGGCTTAGTCCCCAGGGGGAAGGTTTCCGCTAGAGATCACCAGCGGGAATTATTATTCTAGACACGGCTCTGGGGTGCAGTAAAAGTCTTGTTTCCATAAAACCTAACCAGCTCGAAGGAGAATTTATAGCTCTCCTAAGCAGGATGTAATCACTTTGAAGAAATCAAGCTGGACTGCGGGTAGAAGGCCCTCTGGCTCCTCCTGGAGTCATGCAGGCTAACAAAGCTGCAGGCAGAATCCAGGACATCCAAGTGGCCGTGGGCGAAATGCCTGCAGTGTGCACGCAAACCCCACACTCGAATGCTCCAGAGAAGAGACACTGCCAATGGGAAGAGGCTGGGCTTTGAAAAAATAAAATTACTAAGCAAAGGAGTTGGTTTTGTTTTGTTTGTGGTACTGGGGATGAAACCCAGGGGCATTTTACCTCTGAGCTACACTCCCAGCCCTACTTAATTCTTTTATTTTGAAACAGGGTCTCACTAAGTTGCTGAGGCTGGCGGTGAAGCTGTAATCAATCCTCCTGTCTCCAACTCCCAGGTACTAGGATTATAGGTGTGTGCCACCATGCCAGGTTACTGAAAAATAACCCCAGGGAATAAGGAGTTTTAAAGCACTAGAAAAAAGCCAGGCGTGGTGGCACACATCTATAATCCCAGAATTTGGAAGCCAGAAACAGGAGGACTGCAGGTTCAAGACGAGCCTTGGCCAGAGTGTTTCAAAATGATAAATAAAAAGAGCTAGGGGGCCGGCATGGTGTGCACACTTGTAATTCCAGTACTTGGGAGGCTGAGGTAGGAGAATCACAGATTCAAGGACAGCCTCAACAAGTACTGAGACTCTCATCAACCTAGTGAGACCGTTTCCAAGTAAGAAATAAAATCAAGCTGGGGGTATAGCTCGAAGGTAGAATGCCTCTGGGTTCACTCAGTCCCCAGTGCCACAAAAAATAAAATAAATAAATAAAGGCTGGGGGTGTAGCACAGAGGTAAAATGCCCCAGGTTCAATCTCTAGTGCCAAAAAAAATTTTTTTAATTTAAAATAAAGCACTAAACTTGGCATGGTGGCGCATACTTGTAATCCCAGTTCTTGGGAGACTGAGACAGGAGGATTAGAGGTTTGAAGCCAGCCTCTACAACTTAGTCAGACTCTGTTTCCAAATAAGAAATAAAATTGGGCTGTGGGTGTAGCTCAAAGGTAGAAGCTCCTGGGTTCAATCTTCATTGCCAAATAAATAAATAAATAAAGCAAGCAAGCAAGCACCAGAAAAAATAACCCCAAGGGAATAAGGTATCCTGCGGTTTTGTTTGGGATTTGGGGTGTTTCTGTTTGGGTAGTGTTGGGTGTTTGTTTGTTTGTTTGTTTTTGTGGTACTGGGGATTGAACTCAGGGGCATTCTACCTCCGAGCTATACCCCTAGCCCTATTTTTTATTCTTTAAGTTGCAGAGTGCCTCACTAGGTAGCTGAGGCTGGCCGCGAACCCGGATCCTCCTGTCTCAGCCTCCCTAATGCTGGGATTACAAGCGTGCGCCACCACGCCCGGCTTATTTTATTTTGTTTTTTGATCAAACAGAAAGTTTGAAAACTAAAATCTTTGTGCAATTCAGCACTGCGAGGCTGAAATAGAACTTCTTGGACATGTACATACAGGGATCTCAAAGCTAAAGTATGTGCCCAGCAAGCCTCCATCAGGGGCTCCAGATGAAAACGAACTCTCACAGTAAAGCAGAACATCTCAAGTCAAAACCCAGAACATAGCCGGGCGTGGTGGCGCACGCTTGTAATCCCAGCATTCGGGAGGCTGAGACCGGAGGATCCGGGTTCACGGCCAGCCTCAGCTACCTAGTGAGGCCCTCCGCAACTTAGTGAGACTCGATTTCAAAATAAAGAATAAAAAATAGGGCTAGGGGTATAGCTCGGAGGTAGAATGCCCCTGAGTTCAATCCCCAGTACCGCAAAAAAAAAACCCAGAACATTCCTCCAGACATCTTAGGCATCAGAAGCTATTCTCCATTGAACATACACAAAGGGTCTGAATCTAATACAACTTTCTCTTCCTATTGAAAACAGCTCAGATTCAACACACCCACAAATATTTCTCGATGTCTACTGTATACCAGGCTCTCTGTGGGATTCTGGAGCTTCAGTGAAAGAAATGGGACCACCTGTCTCTGTGGGGCCCGATCCTGTGGGGTTATTTTCCTAGATAAAATGCACGTAGCAGACATACAACAGCAGGATTAAAGTCTCCCCCTTTATTTGTTTTCTGTCAGTTTCATCTGAGCAAAGCCTCTCTTTATTCCAGCAGATCTACTCAGGTTGTCTGCTTCTAGGGATTCAGAGCACACTAAACCAATAAGCTCACAAATTATTCACAAACTCTAAGCATGGTCAGGACTATAAAGGGAAAGATTCACTGCCTGGTGTGTGTATAACAAGAGGAGCCACGCCGGAATGGGGACAAGGAACAGGGAAGGTTTCCCTGCAAAAACGCCCAGAGGCTGGGAGCTGAAGAGTGGAGAGACGCCAGCCAGGTGGAGAAGGAAGGACGTCCTAACAGAACCTCAACCAAACGCCACAGCACTTGTTGAAGACTGAGGTCCCCACACGATGTGAACCGGCAGTTCAGACTTCAGCATGTCCGAAATAAAACCTGTTCCTTTCCAGTCTCCTCCTTCTCAGGAAGCAGCAGCTGCATCCCGCCACCTGCTCCAGGCAAACGCTGGCATCTTATCCTCGTCCTGGCTCTGCCACACACTCGGTCAAGCCTGCCTTCACATACTGCTCCTGAGACTCCTCCACGGCTGCAGCCCGGCCCAGGCCCTGTCACCTCTCGGCTTGGGTCGCTGCAGCAGCCTCTTTTCTGGTCCCCCGGCTTCCAGGGAGCAGCCACAGTGATGGCATCCCTCCTGTGCTCAAAACTCTCCAGAGTCGCCCCACCTTCCTCCCAACCACAGGCCTGCTGCTGACCAACAGTGCCCTGCGGGATGCGACCCCGCTGCCATGGCTCCGCCTCCATTTCCCTCTCCCCACCCACACAAATGAGGGGCCTTTGTGACCGTGGAACGTGTTAAGCCCACTGCCACTTCAGGGCCTTTGCACTTGCTGCTCCCTTTGCTTGGAGTGTTCTTCCTGAGGTTCTATGCATGGCCTGCTCCTCTCTCCCTCCAGCTCTCTGCTCGAATGCCACCTTATCAGACAGACCTGGGTAAAGCGGCACTCCCCGTCAATACAAGCTCTTCAACACAGCAGGCTTTACTTTCTCCATAGCACTCAACGTCTCACCGAATACTTCAGTGTTTCTGGGCTTAGTGTCTCTCTCTCCCAACTGACTATAAACTCCGTAAGGAAGAAGAATTATTTGTTCTCTGCTACATCCCAGAAACCATATCACAGCCTGACACAGAGTCTGTGTTCAATAAATATTTTCTGAATTGATAAATAAGTCACTGCCACTAATAGCATCTACAGCTTTTGACAGATATTTTGGGGAGATCTGCCCAATGTGTTACAACCCTCATGTCTGAGAACTGTTTTCCCCTAAACAGGATGGTCTGGGCAGACAGATTGGTTCCATGTGACCATGTCCTTGGCACTATGCTTTGGACCAGAGATAGATGGCATTGGAGCCAGTGAGAATCTCTGAGACTTTGGTAAAGATGGAAAGTTGCTACCTTCAAGGTCTAAAAGGGAGTCTAGCAGCCAGGTGTGGTGGCGCACACTTGTAATCCCAGCATTTGGGAGGCTGAGACAGGAGGATCCGTGTTCTTGGCCAGCCTCAGCTACTTAGTGAGGCACTCCACAACTTAGTGAGACCTTGTTTCAAAATAAAGAATAAAAAATAGGACTGGGAGTGTAGCTCGGAGGTAGAATGCCCTGGGTTCAATCCCTGGTACCTCAAAAATAAATAAATAAATAAATAAAAATAAAAATAAAAGGGAGTCTAGTAAGGTTTGTAAGTGAAGAAGCAGAAAAACCTGCGCAATTAAGAGAATGAGACGGAGGCATGGAGAGCAGCAGGCGGGAGGAGCAGAGTTAGGGAGGAGCAAGGCCGCAGGGCTGTGGACAGGAAGGTCTCCTCTGCAGCTGGGGTCCTGCAGCCCTGCAGCCAGATGCCATGTCCAGGCCTCAAGGGAGGAGAAAGCACAGAGACAGGGCCAATACCCTGTGAATGCAGCCACAGCACAAGCACCTCACCGTCACGCACAGGGCTGTCGGGCTTCAAATAACATGTACGTTGCAGGCGCAAAGCTGCCTTCTTACTTATTTACTGTCAGTCTCATTTCAATAGAAGTTTCTTTCAACAAATCTGGAAATATCTTTCATCTCTTTACATTTATGAGCAGAGGTATGCAGAAGGCATGAGATATTTACACAGATCAGAAGTGGGAAATTGCTAAGAAAAACCAAAGGTTTGGACTCATAATATCTTGATCATGTAACAAGTCCTAAAAGGAAATCATCATTTTTAATTTATTTTTGCAGCAAAGGAGAAAAGAGCCAAATTAGTTCACACGGGGCTTCATCTTTGGTTTTGTTTGATTTGCGGTGCTGGGGATTGAAGCCAGAACTTCGTGCATGCTAGGCAAGTGCCCTACCACTGAGACACATCCCCAGGCAAAGGGGCTTCATATTTTAAGATACATCTGACACAAAAGTAATTTATAAATGTGTCCTGGATAAATATACCTGAAATGACACCAAGAATTTCACATAAAACCAGGAGCTAGGCAAACAGACAAATAAAATATTGCTGTTGGAGTTAAATTACCAATGACATTTAAAGTTGGATCTCAGGCTCATTTTTAAGACCATCAAGAGCACACTGTAAGAAGGATATGATCCCAAATTTATCACCTTCCCCCAAACGACTAAGGGACAGTCACTGACATAACACTGCCTTGCTGCTGTGCATCAAACTTCAGTTTCAGAGGATTTAAATTATAATGAGTATCTGCTTCCAAGTATCTAATTTCTTTCTATGATGGTTTGTTCTGTTCTCAGCCTTATTCCCCTGGCTCCAGCTTTAAAGGGCAATTTTAAAAAACTGACTGAGCCGGGCGTGGTGGCACATGCTTGTAATCCCAGCATTCGGGAGGCTGAGACTGGAGGATCTGGGTTCCCAGCCAGCCTCAGCTACCTAGTGAGGCACTCCACAACTTAGTAAGACCTGGTTTCAAAATAAAGAATAAAAAATAGAGCTGGGGGTATAGCTCGGAGGTAGAACACCCCTGAGTTCAATCCCTAATACCGCAAAAAAATAAAAATAAAAATAAAAAACTGACTGAATTTGGGAAACAGATCCATAAGAGATCTAGAAAGCAGGCCATCAGCTATTTAACTGTAGCTGCAGTTGCCATGAAACCTTAATGCCCTGATTTAATGTGCGACAATTTTACCACCACAGTCTGACTTCTTCAGAGAACTTGTAGCATACAGATGTGATCTCACTGTTTTCTGTTTCCCCAAAAAAACAAAAAAAATTTTTAACTTTTTGTTAACAACATATAAAAGATAGGCTAACCCTGACATATCAGAGTGAAACCACCTGGTCAGCATTTTAATCAACGTCTTTTTCCATGGTCAGAATAGGCGAGAGGTTCCTTCTTTGCAAGCGTGTGTGTGTGTGTGTGTGTGTGTGTGTGTGTGTGTGTGTGTGTGTGTGTGTGTGTGTGTGTGTGTAGCAGTACTAGTAGTTAGTTGTACTGGGATTGAACCCAGGACACTGAACATGCTAGGCAACTGCTCTGCCACTGAGGCACATCCCCAGCCCTTACTATTTTATTTTGAGACACGGTCTGACAAAGTTGCCCAGGCTAGCCTCGAACTCACAGTCCTCCAGCTCAGCCTCCCAAGTAGTTGTCACGGCGCCCAGCGCACAATCATATTTTAACCCGCCAGTGGGACCATGACACCCACTGCCACAAGCTCCTTGGGCTGCTCTGACCCCTTCCTTAAGTAATGCTCTAGGTGAACCTGGGGTCAAAGCCTATACCACTAGGCCAGACGTGGTGGGGCATGCTTGATACCCCAGTACTTGGGAGACTGAGACAGGAGGATCGCAGGTTCTTAGGCTCAGCAAATTAGCGAGCCCTCCGAAACTTAGTGAGACCCTGTTTCAAAATAAAAAATAAAATAAAATAGGGCTGAGGGTATAGGGCAGAGGTAGAATGCCTCTGAGTTCAATCCCTAGTACCACAAAAAATAAAAGAAGATAATAGCTCTGTGTTAAGGCTGGGGGTATAGCTTAGTGATAGAAGGCTTGCTTAGCATGTATGATAGAAGGCTTGCTTAGCATGTATGAGGTCCTGGGTTTGAACCTCATTACAGTCAGGAAAAAAAAAAAATGGGTCTAGGTTACAAAATAGCTCACTAATCCTTAATCAAAACTTTAATTTAAAAGTCTTTTTCAAATATTACATATGGTAACTAAAACCATATATAGTATATAGCAAAACTTAAGGATGAATAACAACCACCCTTTTTCAACATGAAACACTAAAAAAATGTTAATTTTATAAAGTGATTGGCAAAAATAGGAAGAGATGCAGCACAAGGCTCTTTGTTGTGATCTTTTCACAGTGCACTTGGAAATGACCCAAATGCCCATCAACAGGCTGAATCCACTGTGGCAGAGTACTATGCAGTTAAAAAGGGCTAACAGAATCAACTGTGGTACAGTACTGTGCAGTTAAAAAGGGTTAGCCACAAAGAGGACTGGGGAGCGGTTCGGTGGCAACAGGTGCTTAGCATTCCTGAGGCCCTTGGGGTCAATCCCCAGCACTAAAAACATAATAATAAAAACTCTGACTTGTTGTTTATCATTACTTTTCATTGATGCTTTTCATCACTGCCTTCCTCCCTCGACTAGAAGTTCCTTAAAGACAGAGCCCTGTCTGTTTTGTTCACAGGGTCTAACCCAATGCCTGGGACGAGAGAAAAAAGCTGAAGTACCTGCTCAGCAATGCTGAGAAGCACTGTGAACGCCCGAGTCTGCTCCCATCTCTGTGCTATAAAAACTGAACAGTCTACTTAACCTCCCCAGCCTCGGGTTCCTCATCTGTGAAATGGGCCTGGGGTGCACACCTGTAATCCCAGTACTTGGGAGGCTGAGACAGGAGGATCGCAGGTTCAAGGAGAGCCTTAGCAAATAGTTGATTCTCACCAATCTAGCAAAACCCTGTTTCAGAATAAAAATAAAGTAGGGCTAGAGGTATAACTCTGAGGTAGAATGACCCTGAGTTCAATCCCCAGTACCACAAAAAAAAAAAAAAAAGACTGGACAATCTACTTAACCTCCCAAGCCTCAGACTCCTCACCTATAAAAATCGGAAATTATGGCCAGCTGTAGTGCACAAGCCTATAATCCCAGTAGCTGGGAAGCCGAAAGAGGATCATAGGTTCAAGGCCAGCCTCAACAACTAAGCAAGGACCTCAGCAATTTAGTGAGATCCTATTTCCAAATAAAATAAGGCTTGGGGTGTGGTAGGATGTTCCTGGGTTCAACCTCCAGCACCAAAAAAAATGCAAATGGTGTCTACCTCACCAACTTGTTCTGACATACTGTGGCTAACAGGACTTCATCTGCCCATTCATTATTTATCCATTTGCTCCACAAATATTGGTGAATTCTACAGTCCTATGAAAAGTATGAGTAACCATTCCCATAACACAGAATAGTAATAACAAAATGATGTAAACATTAGCTAAATATAAACATTCATTCAACAAACATTCATGGAGCAGGTGTGTCAGGGACTCTGGAATGCAGTGGGGATAACAGGAGGAAAAACGAGCCAAATCCTTGTTCTTAAACAAGTTTTCTAGGCTGAGACAAGAGGATCCAGGTTCGCGGCCAGCCTCAGCTACTTAGTGAGACTCTCCACAACTTAGTGAGACCCTGTTTCAAAATAAAGAATTAAAAATAGGGCTGAGGGCCAGGCGTGGTGGCGCATGCTTGTAATCCCAGCATTTGGGATGCTAAGACCGGAGGATCCAGGTTCGAGGCCAGCCTCAGCTGCTTAGTGAGACTCTCCACAACTTAATGAGACCCTGTTTCAAAATAAAGAATAAAAAATAGGGCTGGAGTATAGCTCGAAGGTAGAATGCCCCCTGGTTCCATCCCTAGTACCGCAAAAATAAATAAGTAAATAAAATAGAGCTGGGGTGTAGCTCAGAGGTAGAATGCCCCTGGGTTCAATCCCCAGTGCTGCAAAAATAAATAAATAAGATAAAAATAAAGTTTTCGGTCAAATGGATGAGGAGAGAAAGAGATTACCATAGCAACAGGTGAGTGACATGTAAGAATGCAACGGGTCGATCCCCAGTACCAAAAAGAAAGTCTTCATTTGGGTGTGGTGGTGCACACCTATAATCACAGTACTTGGGAGGATGCGGCAGGAGGATCGCAGGTTTGAGGCCAGCTACTTAGAACCTCAGCAACTTGGCAAGACCCTGCTTCAAAATCAAAAATAAAAAGGGCTTGCAGTGTAGCTCAGAGGTAGAATGGCCCTGGATCCAATCTCCAAAGCCACACACACAAAAGAGCACCATAGGAACACAGAACATTTTCCTACCTAGGTGGGTTTCAGGAAAGGAATTTGGTCACGTAACTTGCCAAAGTTATCGACCTGCACCCACAAATTAAAGCTGTCCCGAGGCACTGCTCTTGGGCTCATTCACTGCGCTACGGCGCCAAAGCCCCCAGTGAATGCTGGAACTCTTCTGAAGGAATCAGATCCTTGTGTTTTTCTGGGGTTTTGCCAGCGTCCAAACCCAAAGAGCCAAATGGAGCTGTTGGCCCCTCCACTGGAAGCGAGCGCCAGCTCCCGCTCCGAGGACACAAAGCCCTTCTATTGCAAAGAAGCCCTCAACAATCTGTTCCACGTCAATCAGTGGCTGAATCAAGAAGGGCTGTCAGACTCATCTTTCACATCCAATTCCAAACATCAGCCAACTTCTCTTCCGTTAAAAATAGGATTTAATAATGCAGGTTAAAACAATTTCTCAATAACTTACCTCAAATTCTTCCCAAAAGCCTTGTTTGACTTTATCCGTGGTCTCTGCTAATTTGCTCAGTTCTCGAACTCGGCTCTCTATTTCAGCAGCGTTAATACGAGTTGTGTTGAGAGGCTGACCAAGTTCCATAGTTGGTGGAAAAGGAAGAAAATGTTATTGAAAAAGATGTAGAAAAAGGGACTTCTGTGGTGGGATTCACACGGGCAAAGGCAAAGGCTGAGTCATAGGACACAGTCATGCACGATAAAAACTTTCAAATGCAGTTTCACTTTCCTTTCTGTTCTTCAATCTCTGCACATATTACTTTGCTAATATAAATCCGAACTTATTTTTTTTTAATAGACCTCAACATTATTATTTTGTGTGTGGGGGGGTGTACTGGGGATAGAACCCAGGGGCATTCTACCTCTAAGCTCCACCCAGCCCTATTTTTTATTTGTTTTTGAAACAAGGTCTCACTTGCTTGATGAAAGGCTCACTACTTGCTGAGGCTATCCTTGAACCTGTGATCTTCCTGTCTCAGCCTCCCCATATTGGGATTACAAGCATGCGCCACCACGTCCAGCTTTGAATAGACCTCAACATTATTTAGGGACGATACCATGTCAAACTGTGGGCTCTGAAATAGCAACAACTCCAAAGTTACTAAGTATGATCACCTAAAGATAATCAAAGGTGGATCTATAATGAAATTTGCTTTAAAACTTACTTTAAAAGTTGGGCATGAGCTGGGCGTGGTGGTGCACACTTGTAATCTCAGGATTTGGGAGGCTGAGACCGGAGGATCCGGGTTCTCAGTCAGCCTCAGCTACCTAGTGAGGCATTCCGCAACTTAGTGAGACCCTGTTTCAAAATAAAGAATAAAAAACAGGGCTGGGGGTATAGCTCGGAGGTAGAATGTCCCTGAGTTCAATCCCCAGTACCGCAAAAAAAAAAAAAAAAAAAAAAGTTGGGCATGGTGGCACACACTTCTAATCCCAGTACTTGAGAGGTTGAGACAGGAGGATCGTAGGTTCAAAGCCAGCGCCTCGGCAACTTAGTGAGGCTCTCAGCAACCTAGTGAGACCCTGTTTCCAAATAAGAAATAAAATTGGGCTGGGGGTGTAGATTGTAGGTAGAATGTCTCTGGGTTCAATTCTCAGTACTAAAAAAGCCAGATGTGGTGGTGCACACCTGTAATCTCAGTACTTAGGAGGCTGAGACAGGAGGATCACAGGTTCCAGGACAGCCTTGGCAGCCTTGGCAACCTAGTGAGACTCTCAACAATCTAGTGAGACCCTGTTTCAAAGTAAAAAATAAAAAGGGCTGGAGGTGTCACTCAGAGGTGGAATGCCCCTGGGTTCGATCCCTAGTACCACCAAAAAAAAAAAAAAAAAAAAAAAAAAGTGCTTAAAACCTCCTTAAAGGGGCTGGAGGTATAGCTCAGTGGTAGAGCTCACTTCTGGCTTTTTTTTTTCAGTACTCATTATTGAACCCAGGGCATTATACCTCTGAGCTATACCCCCAGCCCTATTTTTTATTCTTTATCTTGAAACAGGGTCTCACTAAGCCTCCCAAGTACTGGGATTACAAGCGTGCATCACTATGCCCAGCATTAACATCTGGAATTTGTTTCCAAATACTAGAGGAGGTAGCCAGAGTGGAATAACAAATAAAGGTTTAGCGAGCTGACCATAATTAAAGCTGGGTGGTATGTATGTGGAACTGATGATATGATCCTGTCAACTCCTGTGTGAATCTTGAATGTCCGCAGAGGGCCTGTGTCAGAGGTCTGGTCCCCCGCCCATGGCTCTACCAGGTGGTAGAACTTTAGTAAATGGTTAGGTGCCTGGGGATGTGCCTTGGGGAGGATCCTGAGATGCTGGGCCCTTCCTGTCCCTCTCTGCTTCGAGTGCTCTGTGAAGCCAACAGTCCTCCTCCACGTACTCCTGCCATGCTGTGTTATGCTGCCAGAGTCCCAAAGCAACAGGGCAAGTGACCACAGACTAAAACCTCAGAAACCCTGAGACAAAATAAACCCTTTCCTTCGTTAAGTCACTTCTCTCAGGTATTTTGTCACAGTGACAAAAAGCTGACTGACATCCTGCACGCTTAGCAAAGTCTACACTGGGTCTTCTTGAATTCTAGGAGGAAAAGGAACTCGAGCGTCCCAATATGCTCACCTGCTTGAGTTGTAGTACTGTGCCCAGCGTTTCCACCATAGGATTCTTCTTGTAATGCTCCACCAGATCCGTCAAAGAATCAAACCGTTCTCCTCCACCAACATCATATTTCAGTTCCTTTCAAAATAAAAACATGATGTTTACTACCTTTATCTGTAGTTACTGTTTTTCCCACACTTCTGTGGTCACTGCAGCTTTGTTCACAGTAGCCGGTCTATAAAAACAACCTAAAAGTCCACCTATGGAGAAATAATAAAAATGTGATACATGCATATGTATGATATATAAATAACCACAAGGGAGCCGGGCGTGGTGGCGCACGCTTGTAATCCCAGCATTTGGGAGGCTGAGGTTGGAGGATCCGGGTTCAAGACCAGCCTCAGCTACCTAGTGAGGCACTCTGCAACTTAGTGAGACCCGGTTTCAAAATAAAGAATAAACAATAGGGCTAGGGGTATAGCTCGGAGGTAGAATGCCCCTGAGTTCAATCCCCAGTACTTATTACTCAGCCTTAAAAAACAAAGAACCCCTATCATGTATAACAACCTCAATGAACCTACAGGACATTGAGTTAAGTGAAATAAGTCAGGCACAGAAATATAACATGATCTCACTTTTATGTAGAATATAAAAAAAAAAAAAAAAAAAACCACCAAACTCATAGTAACAGAGAGTAGAATGGTACTTAAGGGTACCATTCAGGGGTTAGGTATCTAGGGGTACTTGGGTACTTGGGGGTTGGGGTAAAGGGGAGATTTTGGTCAAATGGTACAAACTTTCAGTATAATGCATAAGTTCTAAAGACCTAATATATAGCATGGTGACTATATTCTTGAAATTTGCTAAGAGAGTAGATCTAAGTGTTTTAATCACCAAAAAAGGGGGGAGGGGGATAACTGTGTGAGGGGATGAATACACTAATCAGCCTGGTTCTAAAAATCTAATATAACTATTTCTCCAAGCTGAAACTCCGAGACTGACTCTCCCTAGAAATGGAAAGAAAGATCAAACCATTGTAGTAGTACAAAGGGTAGGAAGCATCAGGATAATGAAAAGATAGAGGTTTAGCCAGGTGTGGTGGTGCATGCTTATAATCCCAGTACTTGGGAGGCTGAGACCAGAGGATCTAGGTTTATGGCCAGCCTTAGCTACTTAGTGAGGCCCTCCACAATTTAGTGAGGCCCTGTTTCAAAATAAAGAATACAAAATAGGGCTGGGGGTATAGTGGGAGGTAGAATGCCCCTGGGTTCAATTCCCAGTCCCCTCCAAAAAAAGAAAGAAAAGAGAGAGGTTCAAAACCAAACAAAAGGAGCCAGGTGTGGAGGCATATGCTTGTAATCCTAGTACTTGGGAGGCTGAAATAGAAGGATCACATGTTTGAGGCCAGCTTTAGCAACTTAGCAAGACCCTCAGCAACTTAGTGAGACCCTGTTTTAAAATAAGAAATAAGAGCTGACTGTGGTGGTTCATGCATATGATCCCAGTACTTGGGAGGCCAAGACAGGAGGATTGTAGGTTTGTAGCCAGCCTCAGCAACTTAGTGAGGCCCTCTGCAACTTAGTGAGACCCTGTTTCAAAATACAAAATAAAATAGGGCTGAGGAATGTAGCTCAGAGGTAGAATTCCCATAGGTTCAATCCCCAGTACCACAAAAAATAAAAAATTAAAAAGGTTTGGGGGTATAGCTTGGAGGTAGATTGACCCTGGGCTCAATGCCCAGTACCACACACACACAAAAAGGTAGAGTGGGGGACAAGAGTATAGCCAGTGACAGAGAACATGCTGAGCACTTGCACATCCCGGGTTCTATCCCCAGCACCAGGAAAAGTAAGTAAATAAAGGGAAATGGCATAGCATTTGCATATAACCTACATACATCCTGCCTTGAAGCCATCTCTAAAAGTAAATATAAATGCAAGAGAAACAGCTATCCTACTGAATTATTTGGGGACTAATGACAAGAAAAAAGTCTGTACATGTTTAATATAGACATTTTTCCCCCAAACACTTCTGACTCCCAGTTGGTTGAATCCACACACGTGAACCCACAGGTACAGAAACGAGCTAGACTGTGAGAGTCCTACGAGGCGCAGGGGCCGCCTCTCTAGAAACAGACGTGGAGGCCGACTGCAGCCGCCATCAAGAAGCAGCAGATTAGACACTGCAGGGCAGAGGCGAGGCACGGAGCCATCACTTGATCTTCCAGAGAGACTGGAAACAAAAGCTTCAATAGCGGCTCGAAATGACGACGCAGTGGTGATAAACAGCGTACTCAAAGCGTAGGAGGCCTGGTCGGCCCGGGGAGCAAGAGAATCCGACAGCAGAAAAGCCACGCTGGGACGCCCCCGCGGAGCCGGCTCGGGGGCCTTACCTGACAGCGGATCATCACGTGGGTCACTTTGGACTTGCCGTCACTGCTCTCCCCCTTGTCGTCACCAGTGCGGACAGAGAGGACGAAGTCTCCGGGGTGGCTCTGGCTCTCTCGGACAAGGAAGCTGCCATGCTTTCCCTTCTCAGTCAGTAACTTCTCTGCTTCTTTCCCAGAGAGGTGACCATGGAACCACCTAAATTTTTAAAAATAAAAATGAAGTGAGTTCAGCCATGGGCTCACAATATTTTTTCACAAAACTGCCATATGTAAGTCAGCTCTCTGATTGACCCCACTGGACAGGACCTGCATCCCAAGAGGGCAGGAAAAAATGACAAAGATTTCAGGAATGACCACTAAATTTCTTAAATGAGAATACAGTCATTTGGAGACAAACATCTTCAATCTTTCCTATTTTTTTTTTTTAAATCGCCTATCTTTTGTTTTTGTTTTGTGGTACTGGGTATTGAACCCAGAAGTATTCTACCTCCAAGCCACACGCCCGAGCCCTATTTTATTCTTTATTTTGAAACAGGGTCTCACTAAGTTGTGGAGGGCCTCACACAATGCTGAGGCTGCCAGTGAGACCCTGTTTCAAAATAAAAGAATAAAATAGGGCTGGTGGAATAGCTCAGAGGTCCTGTCTCAGCCTCCCAAGTACTGAGATTACAAGCATGTGCCACCACGCCCGGCTTAAATCTCCTATCTTTTAAAAATGCAACTTGCCATTCTTTCATTGCCCAATCCTAGAAGGGCCAGCTATTTAATCACAGCCATTTAAAGAAAAAAGTAATAAAAAGCTGAGTATAGTGGTGCACACTTGTAATCCCATTACTTGGGAGGCTGAGACAGGACCACAACCAGCAGGTTCGCAACCAGCCTCAGCAACTTAGTGAGGCCATCTGTAACTCAGTGAGACTCTGTTTCAAAATAAAAGAATAAAATAGGGCGGGTGGTATAGCTCAGAGGTAGAATGTCTCTGGGTTCAATCTCCTGTACCACACAAAAAAAAGACAGAGTCAGTCATGGTGGAACAGTACGTGGGAGGTTGAGAGAGAAGGATTGCAGGGTCAAGGACAGCCTCAGCAGCACAGAGAGACTCAGCATCCTAGTGAGACTGTTTCAAAAAAAAGGGATGGGCATATAGCTGGAAGGTAAAATGCCCCGGGTTCAATCCCCAGTATCTCACACACACACACACACACACACACACACACACACACACACACAAAGTTACGACAGACACTTAAAATCATGATGAATGTTTGGTCTTGTTTTGACATGTGGTTACTAGGTAAAAAGGGTTCTTCATTCCAAAATCTTCCATATTTCCAACCTGTATGTCAATGGTCGCGAATTTGCTGTAAACATCTTTGGACTGTGTACTAGGTTACCATGTCAAACCTTAATGACATAGGACTTGGGAGAGGGTGAAAGACTTTGTTAAGAAAGTGAATTCCACTGCCGGGCGTGGTGGTGCACGCTTGTAATCCCAGTACTTGGGAGGCTGAGACAGGAGGAGCACCAGTTCGCAGCCAGCCTCAGCAACTTAGTGAGGCCATCTATAACTCAGTGAGACCCTGTTTCAAAATAAAAGAATAAAATAGGGGGCTGGGGGTGTGGCTCAGAGGTAGAATGCCCCTGGGTTTCATCTCCAGTACCACAAAAAAATAAATAAATAAATAAAAATAAAAAAGAAAGTGAATTCCAGTGTCCCACAATCAGAAAGAGCAACAAACCAGCGTGCCTGGGGCCGGGGAATCTGCATGTGTAACCAGTATGCCAGAGTCCTGATGTAGGCTAGCCAAGGTTGTCAAGAACAGACTTTGAGACAAGACAGCTCTAAGTTATGATGGAAAACATCTCTCCTAGTCACATTAATGCTGGGGCTTTTTCCCTCAGGCTCTTGGTAAGAAAGCAAGCACTACCATAGCCAGTGATGTCAACGGCTCTCATCACCAAAGGAACAAACACATTTCAACTGCAAAGAACAAGATACAAAAATAAACCTCACAGAGCTGGCTGATAGCCTTTTGCTTGAAGCTACAATGGAAGTGGGAAAAACAAATTATCAGCCCATAATAGCACTGACAGAAAGGTGTAAACTGGATATTATACCTGAAGATACAATTTTCCTAATCAAAAAAACTAATCAAGCCGGGCGTGGTGGTGCACGCTTGTAATCTCAACATTGGGGAGGCTGAGACCGGAGGATCCAGGTTCGAGGCCAGCCTCAGCTGCTTAGTGAGGCACTCCGCAACTTAGTGAGACCCTGTTTCAAAATAAAGAATAAAAAATAGGACTGGGGGTGTATCTCGGAGGTAGAATGCCCCTGGGTTCAATCCCCAGTACCACAAAAAGAAAAACCCTAATCAAGAACTTGCAACTGGAGGATCGCAGGTTCTAGAGCAGCCTCAGCAACACAGAGAAGCTTTCAGCAATCTGGGGAGACCGTGTTTCCACACAAAAAATAACAAAAGAACTGGTATAGTACCATAGGAAGGAAGGAAGGAAGGAAGGAAGGAAGGAAGGAAGGAAGGGAGGAAGGAAAGAAGGGAGGGAGGGAGGGAGGGAAAGGAGAGAAACCTGAGAGTCAGAATTAGCACTGAGTCAGAAAGAAGGTTGGGAATGTAGAAAACCAATCCGATCGAGCCCTTGCATTCGCCAGCTCAGCTCCAATACAGAGGGAAGATCTCTAAAGGAATACACTTCCCTCTAAGCAAGGCCGTTCTTTAAAAGAACCAGTGAGAAAGCTGATGCTCTGAGCTCTCTGCTTTCCCACTCCTGGGCGTAAGCTGACATCTGTTGGTGGCACTGCTGAACAACCGCTCAGAAGCCATGGCAGAGAACTGCGGTCACTCTGGCTCGCTCTGTCATCATTTGTTTTCCCCCAAAACCTCCCAGAGATTATCAGCTAATATCCAATGTCTTAAAATTACTGCATATACCGAGTGCGCACAGAAACAGCACGAGACCCTTGAGTGATGGAAGCAACACTGACTGAAGCTTTTCAAGGAGAGAGTGCTCAGAATGATTGGATCTACTATTCCTACTTTAATAATACTTCAGTCAGACGTGGTGGCACAGGCCTGTAATCCCAGTACCTGGGAGACTGAGACAGGAGGATTACAGGTTCAAGGCCAGCCTCAGGAACTTAGCAAGACCCTGTTTCAAAATAAAATAAAATAGGGCTGGCAGTGTGGCTCAGAAGAATGCCCTGGGTTCAAAACTCAACAACATAAATAATAATAATAATAATAATAATAATAATAATAATAATAATAATAATAATAATGAGCCAGGTGTGGTGGCACATGCTTGTAATCCCAGCATCTGGGAGGCTGAGACAGGAGGATCTGGGTTCTCGGCCAGCCTCAACTACCTAGTGAGGCACTCCACAACTTAGTGAGACCCTGTTTCAAAATAATGAATAAAAAATAAAAATAGGGCTCGGGGTGTAGCTCGGAGGTAGAATGCCCCTGAGTTCAATCCTGAGTACCACAAAAAAAAAAAAAAAATAGGGCTGGGGGTGTAGCTTAGAGGTAGAACCCCCCTGAGTTCAATCCCCAATACCGCAAATAACAATAATAATAATAATAATACTTTTAAGAGCGTCTAACCTTTAGAGTCATACAGACATAGACCCCCACAATACATTAGGCATGGGCGAGCGACAGACTGGGTCACTAAGAGGCCACTGACCTTTCAGAGGTAGGATCTGCACAGTTGAGTGGGTATTTGAGCTCGATGACATCTCCATTCTTCTCCTTCAGTTGCCCATGATGCTCCATGTAATACTGGACCAGCTCAGCCAAAGTGGCAAACTTTTCCCCTCCATACAGGTCGTAGTAGTCACCAGTGTTTTGGATCTTGATGTGGGTGACAGCTCCATTTCTTCTAAAATAGTCCATTGGAAAGGGGGAGGAAAAAAGAAATAAAGAGCTATCCCAGTAAAAACAGAAGCACGAGTGTAATCCCAGAAGTTGGGAGGCTGAGACAGGAGGATTACAGGTTCAAGGACAGTCTCAGCAAGTAGTAAGACTCTCATCAACATAGCAAGACCCAGTTTCCAAATAAAAATAAAATAAGACTCGGGGTATGGCTCAAAAGGTAGAATGCTCCTAGGTTCCATCCCCAGTATATATATATCACACACACACACACACACACACACACACACACACACACACACACACACATAATTGAATCTATATATACCAGCATAGAACTCAAAATATTTTTTTTCAAAATTGCAAAATAGCTGGGCATGGTGGCACACACTTGTAATCCCAGTACTTGGGAGGCTGAGACAGGAGGATTGCAAATCTAAGGACAGCCTCAGCAAGTACTGAGACTCTCATCAACCTAGTGAGACCCTGTTTCTAAATAAAAATAAAATAGGGCTGAGGGTATAGCTCAGAAGTAGAATGCCCCTGGGTCCAATCCCCAGTAACAAAAAAAGAGTTGCAAAATAAGTAGTGCTTGGTGGTACACATCTGTAATCCCAGCAATTTGGAGGCTAAGGCAGGAAGATTAAGTTCATAGACAACTCTGTGAGACTCTATCCCAAAATTAAAAAAAAAAAAAAAAAGCCAGGCATGGTGGCGCACGCTTGTAATCCCAGTATTTGGGAGGCTGAGACAGGAGGATCCAAGTTCGCAGCCAGCCTCAGCTACCTAGTGAGGCACTCCGCAACTTAGTGAGACCCTGTTTCAAAATAAAGAATAAAAAATAGGGCTGGGGGTATAGCTCAGAGGTAGAATGGTAGAATGCCCCTGAGTTCAATCCCCAGTACTGCAAAAAAAAAAAGAAAGAAAAAAGAGCTAAAGATGTAGATCAAGCCGGGCGTGGTGGCACACGCTTGTAATCCCAGCATTCGGGAGGCTGAGACCGGAGGATCCGGGTTCTCGGCCAGCCTTAGCTAACTAGTGAGGCCCTCCGCAACTTAGTGAGACTCGGTTTCAAAATAAAGAATAAAAAATAGGGCTGGGGGTGTAGCTCAGAGGTAGAATGCCCCTGAGTTCAACCCCCAGTGCCGCAAAAAAATTAAAAAAAGATGTAGATCAGTGGCAGAGGGCTCCTGGGTTCAATCCTCATTGTCACACACACAAAACATTAAAATGAGCCGGTGGGTTTGGTTTGGAGGGTGGAGAACACGGTGCTGCACACCTGTCTTCCCAGTTCTTGGGAGGTTGAGACAGGAGGACTGCAGTTTCAAAGACAAACTTGGCAACTTAGAAAAACTGTTAGCAACCTATAAGACCCTGTTTCAAAACAAAAATAAAAAAGACTGGGAGTATACCTCAGAGATAGAACACACTGGTTTCAATCTCTAGTAACACACACACACACACACACACACACACACACACACACACACACACAGCAAAATGTTATACACAGTATGGAACCATTTATGTGAACTCTGAAAACACAGGCACCAACTTTAGATTGTTCATATTGGGTACAAATGCTGGCAAGTATAAAAACATGTTCAGGAAAGATCTATGCCAACCTCTGGATAGCGGTTTCCTCTGGGGAGAGAGGGAGGGAAATGGGACTGGGCAGGAGAACAAAGGAGACCAAAACTTCCTCAGTAATACTTCATTTCTTGACAAAGAAAACAATCTGAAGAAACCCTTACAGAGTCTTTTTCCCATGAAAAAATCAACAGCAGGGAAAGAGAAACTGCAGGAACCAGGTTCAAGACATGCAGGAGCAGGAAGCAGCTCTGGAAGGCCCCAGTATGAGCGCCGTTGCCCAACTCTAACCTTCTGGGTAGAAGGAATGCCACCACCACGCCCTTGGCCACCGAGGGAGCTCTGTGAGCAGCCAGGTCCTCGAGAGGCCCCGCGCAGGGCAGCAGGCTCTCAGCGAGGACAGCGCATCCTACTGAAAAACACTCTCTGCTTCTTCCATCTTACCTAACAGAAAGTGTGAAGTCTCCGGGGTTACTTTTACTGGGCCTTGCCAAAAAACTGCCATCAACTCCTCTTGTCAACAGTAGATTTTCTGCCTCCACGCCAGTGATATTTGGGTGAAACCATCTTGAAAAAGAGAAGGAACAAAGAAACACAAAGATTGTCAGCACCACTTTCCACACCATCATAGTTAAGCTGCTCACGAGTAGAATGGCCAAGAAAAGCACAAAGCAGCCGGGCACAGTGGCCCAGGCCTATAATCCCAGTACTTGGGAGGCTGAGACCGGAGGATTGCAGATTCCAGGTCAGCCTCAGTAATGTAGCAAAACTCTCAGCAATCCAGTAAGACTTGTTTCAAAACAAAAAATAAAATAGGGCTGGGATGTAGCTTGGAGGTAAAATGCCCCTGGCTTCAATCCCCAGTGCCACCAAAAAAAACCCACAAAGCAAGACTTTTCCCGCCTCTTTCCCCCTCCTCCTCTGCCTCTGCCCCCTTCCCACCTTTTCCGTGGTGGGGCTGGAGATCTTGTTGGCAACGTAGATTGGACAAGGAGCATGATCAGTGAGAGTGGGTCTGGGGCTATTAAAACAGTATCCTGACCAAGCGTGGTGGCAACACTTGTAATCCCAGGAGGGAGACAGGAAGATTACAGATTCATGACCAGCCTCAGCAACTTAGTGAGGCCCACTGCAACTTACAGAGACCCTCTTTCAAAATAAATAATAAAAATAGAGCTGGAGGTGTAGCTCAGAGGTAGAATGCCCCTAAATTCAATCCCTAGTTCTGGGAGAAAAAAAAAAAAAAAGAAAACAGGCCAGGCCCAAAAAAGCAGCCCATGTGATCAGGAAATGGCACACAGGATGAGATTGGGCAAGTAAATAAGTAAACAAATAAATTACTCAATAAATAAGTAAGCCTAGGGGAGACTAGGAGCCAGGTTTCTCACTGTTGGAGTGTTGGGTTGTAATTGGAAATATAGGGGTAAACTCCAGTTCTGTGTGTGTATGTGTGTGTGTGTGTGTGTGTGTGTGTGTGTGTGTGATGTATAGGGTTTTTTTTGTTTTTAGGTTTTTTTTTTTTTTTTGTGGTACTGGGGGGTTGAACACAGGGGGATTCTTTATTTTTGAGACAGGGTCTCACTAAGTTGCAGAGGGCCTCACTAAGTAGCTGAGGCTGGCCACAAACCCGGATCCTCTGGTCTCAGCCTCCCAAGTACTGGGATCACGAGCATGTGACACACACCCGGCTGATGTATACAGGTTTTGAAAGTGAAATGGGGCTGGGGAGAGGCTCTGTGCTTATTGTGCATGTGGCCCTGGTTCAATCCACAGCAGCAGCAGAGGAGAAACAGGATGTATGCTTCTGTGGATGTGTGTGCATGAATACGCTTCTTTTTTTTTTTTTTTTTTTTTTTTTTTTGCGGTACTGGGGATTGAACCTCTGAGCTATGCTCTATTTTTTATCCTTTATTTTGAAACAGGGTCTCACTAAGTTGCAGAGGGCCTCACTAAGTAGCTGAGGCTGGCTGCGAACCCAGATCCTCTGGTCTCAGCCTTCCAAATGCTGGGATTACAAGCGTGCGCCACCACAGCCAGCTCTGAATATGCATTTATGAATGCACACAAATGCATACATTCCTAGCTCCTCCTTCTGAAAAGACTTGGAAACAATGACATCCCAGTCTCAATCAGCAGACCCAACACCCTTATCTTAATGTCTAACTACCATCTTCCAATAAAAGGAACTGGCTCCTTGGAGAAATGGCTGATTCCAGGGCTGAGGCAGTAACAGAAAGAAAATGAGCTTAGAACATCTTATTATGCTAGGCATGGTGGTGCACACCTGTCATCCCAGTACTTGGGAAGCAGAGACGGGGGATTGCAAGTTCGAAGCCAGCCTCAGCAACTTAGCAAGACCTTGTTTCAAAAAAAAAAAAAAAGGTCTGGGGGTGTAGCTTGAAGGTAGAATGTCCCTGGGTTCAAGCCCCAGTACCACACATACAAACACAAAAAGAACATTTTATTGTGCCACATTAAGAAACATTCCAAGCCGGGCGTGGTGGCGCACGCTTGTAATCCCAGCATTCGGGAGGCTGAGACCGGAGGATCCGGGTTCGCAGCCAGCCTCAGCTACCTAGTGAGGCATTCTGCAACTTAGTGAAACCCGGTTTCAAAATAAAAGAATAAAAAAAATAGGGCTGGGGGTATAGCTCGGAGGTAGAATGCCACTGAGTTCAATCCCCAGTACCGCAAAAAAAAAAAAAAAAAAAAGAAAGCATTCCAATGAGGACACATCAAAAATGACACAAGAGGCAGGGTGTGGTGGCACACGCTTGTAATCCCAGTACTTGGGAGGCTGAGACAGGAGAATCATAGGTTCAAGGACAGCTTCAGCAAGTAGTGAGACTCTCACCAACCTAGCAAGACCCTGTTTCCAAAATAAGAAAATAAAATCAGGCTGGAGGTGTAGCTCAAAGGTAGAATGCCTCTGGGTTCAATCCCTAGTACCACATACACACACACACACACACACACACACACACACACACACACGACACAAGAGCCAACTTGAAGGGCTTCCCACTGGCCCAAGCAGGGATGATTTCTACCTCAAACAATGATTTTACAGGATTCTAAACCCACAGGAAAACCTAAAGTTCATACAGATAACTTTTGGCTGGGGTTTTCTGTTTTGTTTTGTTTTTTGGTATATACTCAAAAGTAGAATTTCTGGATCGCAAGGTAACTCTAAGTTTAACTTTGTTTTAATACTGGTAGTGAACCCAGGGGCATTCTATGACTCTGAGTTACACCCCCAACTCTATTTTTTATTCTTTATTTTGAAACAGAGTCTCACTAAGTTGCGGAGTGCCTCACTAGGTAGCTGAGGGTGCCCGCGAATCCAGATCCTCCAGTGTCAGCCTCCCAAGTACTGGGATTACAAGCGTGTGCCACTATGCCTGGCCCCCTAAAACATTTTTAATAAAACTAAATAAAAATATACAAGCCAGGCATGGTGGTGCAAACCTGTAACTTCAGTACTTGGGCGGCTGACAGGAGAATCACAGGTTTGAGGCCAGCCTCAGCAACTTAGGGAGACCCTGTTTCCAAATAAAAAAATAAAATAGGGCTGGGAGTGTAGTTGGAGGCAAAATGCCCCCTAAATTCAATCCCAGTATCATTAATTAATTAGTTAGTTAATTAATTATCTATCTACATGAACCATGTGCGATGCCACAGGCCCATAATCCCAGTACTTGGGGAGGCTGAGACAGGAGGATCACAGGTTCCAGGACAGCCTCAGCAACTCAGCAAGGTCCCCAGCAACTGAGAAAGATCATTTCAAAATAAAAAATAAAAAGCTAGGGGTATAACTCAAGGATAGAACATCCCTGGATTTGATGCTGAGTACCAATACATACATACATACATACACACACACACAAGTACACAAAACCCACACCCTCAACATAAGCAGAACATAGAAAATGCCCAAACCTCCAAAATATCCATGAGTATATAAAAAAAAAAACTCAGTTAGTAATCTCTCACCATCCTACTGCCAGCTTCTATGCCAAGCAAGGACATTCTGAGAAAAACTGCCCAACAAGAGCAGGCTAGTAGCTGACCATGGTACTTGGGACGTTAAGACGGGAGGATTGAAGGTTCAAGGACAGCCTCAGCAACTTAGCAAGATCCTCAGCAACTTATAAGACCCTGTTTCTTTTTTTTTTTTCCTTGCAGTACTGGGGATTGAACTCAGGGGCATTCTACCTCCGAGCTATACCCCCAGCCCTATTTTTTTTATTCTTTATTTTGAAACCAAGTCTCACTAAGTTGCAGAGTGTCTCACTAGGTAGCTGAGGCTGGCCACGAACCTGGATCCTCCAGTCTCAGCCTCCCAAACGCTGGGATTACAAGTGTGCGCCACCATGTCCGGCTTAAGACCCTGTTTCAAAAAACAATAAAATAAAATAGGGCTGGGGGCATAGCTTGGAGGTAGTATCCTCTTGAGTTCAATTCCCAGTACCATAAAAAAAGAAAGGAGACAGACAGACAGACACAGACCTAAAAATGACCCAAGAAGAAAAAGTCCACCCAAAGTATGAAAATACTGAAAAGGTTTACTGCTGGCTCAGAGTCCTGTTTCTGAAGAAAGGGCATAATTCCAGGAGGAAAGAGTAAAAAGTTGTACAAACAAATTGCAAAACCTACATGAAATGAATAATTTTCTAGGGAAATGCAGATTACCAAAATTGACCCCATCAGAGTAAGAAAACTTGGGCAGATCAATTTCTGCAGAAAAATAGAGAAAGTAGAGCTGGGTGTGGTGGTACATGTCTATAATTCCAGTACTTGGGAGGCTGAGACAGGAGGACCACAGGTTCAAAGCCAGCCTAAGCAACTTTGTGAGGCTCTCAGCAACTTTGTGAGACCATTTCCAAATAAAAATGGGCTGGGGTTAATAGCTTGGAGGTAGAATGCCCGTGGGTTCAATACAGCACCACAAAAAATAAATAGATAAATATATATATATGTGTGTGTATATATATATATATATATATATATAGAGAGAGAGAGAGAGAGAGAGAGAGAGAGAGCGAGCGAGAGAGAGAGAGAGAGAGAGAGATATGAAAATATTCCAAGAGTCAGAAAAACAGCCATATAGTTAAATCTGGAAGCAGTATTTGGCTCTTCTCACATTTACTCGTGGTTTTTGTGTTTTGGTTTTTGGTGCTGGAGACCAACCAGGGCCTCAGCACGCTAAGCCTGGGCTCTACACTGAGCTACATCCCAATTCACTCATGTTTTTCAATCTGTAAGGCTAAAACCCATCTAAAGAGAGAAATATCAGAAAAATGCTTCTGAAAAAGCCATTTTAAAAGAAGATCTAAGCCGGGAGAGGTGGCCCACGCCTGTAATCCCAGGTCTTGGAGGTTAAGACAGGAGGATGGCAGGTCTAAGGCAGCTTCAGCAACTTAGTGAGACCCTCAGCAATTTAGTGAGACCCTGTCTTACAGTAAAAAATAAAAAGAGATGGGGGTGTAGCTCAGAGGTAAAATGGCCCTGGGTTTAATCCCCAGTACCAAGGAGAAAAAAAAAAAAGGCAGATCAGAGCCAGGCATGGTGGCACATGTTTGTAGTCTCAGCTACTCGAAGGCTGATATAGGAAGATCTCAAGTTCAAGGCCAGCCTGGGTAGCTTGTCGAGACTGAGACTCAAATTTTTAAGCCGGGTGTGGTGGCACAACTGTAAATCCCAGTACTTGGGAGGATGAGACAGGAAGAGAGCAGGTTCAAGGCCAACCTCAACAATTTAGTGAGGGAGGCTCTCAGCAACTTGGCGAAACCATTTCCAAATAAAATAGGGTTGGGGGGGGTGTAGCTCAGAGGTAGAATGCCCCTGGGTTTAATCCCCGGTGCCACAAAAAAATAAAAATAAAATAAAATTTTTAAAGAGCTGGGGATGTAGCTCAGTGGTAGAGCGCTTGCCCAGCATGAGTGAGGCCCTCAGTTCAATCTAGGGACTGAACCCTAGTACAGGAAATAAAGGGTAGGTCTGAAGCTGTGTCTCCATTATTGAAGCAGAAAGGTTACAGAACAAAACCAATATCACAAATCCCAGCATGCCAGCCTTTCTCAGGGGCGTTCTACCCATGAGCTACACCCGCAGCCCTATTTTATTTTTTATTTTGAAACAGCATCTCTCTAAATTGCAAGGGGCCTCACTAAATTGCAGAGGCTGGCCTCGAACCTGCAATCCTCCTGTCTCAACTTGCTAAATACTGGGATTACAAGTGTGTGCCACCACGCCCAGCTTTCCTGAGTCTTTTTATCCATAAAACGTGGATAATAATAGTGCCTACTTCATAGGCTATGAGAATGAATGAGTTAATGTGTGTAAAACAGCCTTACAATTATTCCAGTTTATTTGCTTGTTGCTTTATTCAATATATAAAAAGATTAACTATACTCTCTCTACCACAGATCATACCTTTCATCAATATGAAATTAATCCAGTATTATATAAACAATTATTTAACACTCTTGAATCTTACATAGACGAATATTATTGGTACCACCAAATCCTCTTTTGCCCGTGTTTGATGTCTCCTTTGTCATTTTTTTCTGTGCCAATTTTGTCTTTTCTAAGCAGAACACAATCGGATTTTGTAAAATTCCATCTGACTCAGCCATTAATTGGGGGACCTAATCCATTACCACTAGGAGCTCAGATTTGGTATCATCACCAGAGACTGTTTTCAATTTGGGGCTTTCTGTTTCGCTTTGCCTGCTTCAGGGATTTGCAGGTAGAAACAGTTTCACATACTAATCAGATTCTAGTTATTTTTAAATTATAGTGATGGAAATCTTGTAGCATTTCAAAAGTATCCTCAAGCCTACAATTACCCGGTTATTGAAGGGAAAAAAACTTTGTCTCCTCTCTAGGGAAAACGGAAAACTGAATGCTACTGCTCTCTCCCACCATCCTACCCCATCATTATTAGTCTTCATTAAATGAAATATCGCAATCTCAGCAGTGGCTGAGATTTTAAATGCAGTTATCCAACCTGGGCCCCATGATCTACCTGTTGATCTGCTCCCAGACTGTCGCCACTGTCATTTCTTTCTTTTTATTTGTTTGTTTGTGTGTTTATTATGGTACTGGGGATTAAGCCCAGGGGCATACTACCTCCCAACTACACCCCCAGCCCTATTTTTTTTATTTTTATTTTTATTTGGAAACAGGGTCTCCCTAGGTTAATTCAAGTCTCACTACTTGCTGAGGCTGTCCTTGAACTTGTGATCCTCTATCTCAGCCTCCCAACTACTGGGATTACAGGTGTGCGCAACCACTCTTACCCCAATGTTTTCCCTTCCAATTTGAAGGTCTTTCTGTATCAGCACGTTCTTTGTCGTGGCTACACAATATCCCATTGTTTGAATGTACCATTCATATCTAAGCCCCATTCGAGGATGCGTATGTTATTCCCAGGTGTCTGTTATTACAAACAATGCAGCAGAACACATCCTTTAGATCATATTCACACACATTTATATCTATAAATTTAAATTTTTTAAATAAAATGCTTTAAAGCCAGATGTGGTGGCACACACTTGTAATCCCACTACTTGGGAGGCTGAGACAGGAGGATCGTAGGTTCAAGACCAGCCTCAGCAACTCAGCAAGGCCTCAGCCACCGAGTGAAACCCTGTCTCAAAATAAAAAATAAAATATGGCTGGAGATGTAGCTCAGAGGTAGAATGCCTGTGGGTTCAATCCCTAGCACCACAAAAATAAACAAAATAATTAAAATAAAATAAAATACTTTAGCCAGGAGTGGTAACTCATGCCTATAATCCCAGTACTTGAGAAACTGAGATAGGAGGATCAAAGGTTCGAGGCTAACTTGAGCAACTTATAGTGAGGCCCTCTGTAACTTAGCAAGACCCTGTTTCAAAATAAGAAAAATTAAAAATAGAGTTGGAGATGTAGCTTGGAGATAGAATGCCCTTGAGTTCAATCCCTAGTATCACAATAAAATGATTTACATATATATTTCTTGAGGTTGAACCCAGAGGCTTTCTACTTCCGAGCTATATTTTATCTCCAGCCCTATTTTATTTTTTATTTTGAAACAGCATCTCACTAGGTTGCTGAGAGTCTTGCTACATTGCTGAGGCTAGCCTTGAACCTGCAATCCTTCTCTCTCAGCCTCCCAAGTACTGGGATTACAGGTGTGTGCCACCGCACTCAGTTAATTTTTTTTTTTTTTTTTTAACAAATATTGCCAAATTAGCCTGGCGCTGTGGTGCATACCTATAATCCCAGTACTTAGGAGGTTAAAACATGAGGATCACGGGTTCAAGGCCAGCCTCTGCAAGGTAATGAGGCCATTAGCAACTTAGTGAGACCCTGCTTCAAAGGAAAAAAGGACTGAGGATGTAGCTAGGAATAGAATGCTCCTGGGTTCAATCCCCAGTACCAAAAAAAAAAAAAAAAAAAAAAGTGCCAAATTGCCCTCAAAAGAAGGCACAGTAGGAACTGCATGTGAAATTCAACTTTCCCTCATTTTGGCAATACTACACACACTACCAAACATTATTGTGTGTCTATATGATTAATGAAAAATGGTTTCACTTCCTTTTGCATTTCTTTGTAAGAATGAACGTTTCCATACCACTTATTTGTCCTCTTCTGAGATGTCAGTTTGTCTGTGCTCATTCCCTACTAGTTTTTTTTTTCTTATTGATTTGTAGGAGCTCTTGATAGAACCAGAAAATTGTCCTTTGTTGTAAGTGTGGCAAATATTTGTCTTAGCTCTCTTTTTTTTTTGTCCCTTTTTACTCTGTGTCATTTTTTTCCTACAGAAGTTCATCTTGGCGTAGTTAAATTTATCAGGTTTTTCCATTTTGGCTTCTGGGTTTCCTGCCACGCTTAGAAACTGACAACTCATAGCACTGTTGAACCATGGAAATAAAGTAATACACATCAAATGCTTAGCATAAACCAACCTTCAGAGTTTCACCTCCAGACCTAAGAAGTTTGTTTTCAGCCACTAGAAAACCGCTAAAGTAAGCCAGGCATGGTGGCACACACACTTCCCAGTACCTGGGAAGCTGAGACAGGAGGACCCAGGTTCAAGGCCAGCCTCAGCAACTTGGTGAGGCCCTCCACAACTTAGTGAGACTCTGCTCCAAAATAAAATAGAAGCCAGGCATAGTGACATACGCTTGTAATCCCAGTACTTGAGAGGCTGAGATAGGAGGATCGCAGGTTCACGGCCAGTCTCAGCTACTTAGTAAGGCCCTCCACAATCTAGTAAGACCCTGTTTCAAAATAGGGCTGGGGGGTGTAGCTTGGATGTAAAACACCCCCAGATTTAATCCTCATACCAAAAAAAAAAAAGGTTAGAAAAAGAAAATAGGGCTGGGGGCATAGGTCAGTACAGGTAGAAAGCCCCTGGGGTCAGTCCCCAGTACCACACACACAAAAGAAAATCCCTAAAATAAAGTGACAGGTCTTAACTGCACCTTCCAAAATGTGGCCCCTACTGATCCTCACGCCTGATGACCTCTCCAATTTCCTCAAACATACCCCATTTGGCCTGTGCATGTGCTTTTCCCTCTGGGGGTCCCACGTCAGACTCCCTGCCCCGCCTTCTCAGTGTACCCCATGCTTCCCCAGGATGCTATCCAACAGGCAATCACAGATTTCTACAATTAAAGGCTAGACTAGCAATTCCAGGAGAACAGCAGACATGTCCATTTCTTCCCAATGTACGCAAACCACTAGCTGAGGGTTATCAGAGGAGTTCTTTAAACTGCTAGCCCCAGCAGACTGAGGGTGAACCCGCCACTGCTCTCTCCTGCATCCACAGTCTCAAGTCTCCAACCTGGGTGGAGTCAACAGGAGGCTGTCAAAGATGCCTCCTCCTAGCCAAGTACTAGAGCACACTGTAATCCCAGTACTTGGGAGGCTGAGACAGGAGGAGCACAGGTTCAAGGACAGCCTCAGCAAGTAGTGAGACTCTCATCAACCTAGCAAGACCTTGTTTCAAAAAATAAAATAGGAGCCAGGCATGGTGGCATACGCTTGTAATCCCAGCATTTGAAAGGCTGAGACTGGAGGATCTGGGTTCGAGGCCAGCCTCAGCTACCTAGTGAGGTACTCCGCAATTTAGGGAGACCCTGTTTCAAAATAAAGAATAAAAAATAGGGCTGGGGGTGTAGCTCGGAGGTAGAATGCCTCTGGGTTCAATCCCCAGTACTGAAAAATAAAAAAGACTGATTCAAAACAATAAATAAGCCAGACATGGTGGCGTACACCTGTAATCCCAGTACTTGGGAGGCTGAGACAGGAGGATCGCAGGTTCAAGGACAGTCTCAACAAATAATGAGACTCTTATCAACCTAGTGAGACCTTGTTTCCAAATAAAAACAAGCCGGGCGTGGTGGCACACGCTTGTAATCCCAGCATTCGGGAGGCTGAGACCAGAGGATCCGGGTTCGAGGCCAGCCTCAGCTACCTAGTGAGGCACTCCGCAACTTAGTGAGACTCGGTTTCAAAATAAAGAATAAAAAAAATAGGGCTGGGGGTATAGCTCGGAGGTAGAATGCCCCTGAGTTCAATCCCCAGTACCGCAAATAAATAAATAAATAAATAAATAAATAAATAAATAAATAAATAAATAAAAATAAAAACAAAATAGGGCTGGGGGTGTAGCTCAGAAGTAGAATGCCCCTGGGTTCAATCCCCATTACCACAAAAATAATATAAAATAAAAAGGGCTGGGGGTAGCCGGGCGTGGTGGTGCATGCTTGTAATCCCAGTACTTCAGAGGCTGAGACTGGAGGATCCGGGTTCGCAGCCAGCCTCAGCTACTTAGAGAGACCCTCCCCAACTTAGTGAGACCCTGATTCAAAATAAAGAATAAAAAAATAGAACTGGGGGTGTAGCTTGAAGGTCGAATGCCTCTGGGTTCAATCCCTAGTACTGCAAAAAAAAAAAAAAAAGGTGGGGGGGCTGGGGGTGCAGCTCAGAGGTACAAATGCCTCTGGGTTCAATCCTCAGGGCCATACACACACATACAAATACACACACACACACAAACTTAAAAATTATAATTTTTAAAAAACTTATAACTAGCCGGGCGTGGTGGCACATGCTTGTAATCCCAGAATTTGGGAGGCTCAGACCGGAGGATCCGGGTTCGCAGCCAGCCTCAGCTACCTAGTGAGGCCCTCCGCAACTTAGTGAGACTCGGTTTCAAAATAAAGAATAAAAAATAGGGCTGGGGGTGTAGCTCGGAGGAGGTAGAATGCCTCTGAGTTCAACCCCCAGTACCGCAAAAAAAAAAAAAAAAAAGAGTTATATCACTGAGCTACACCCTCAGCCCCAGCTTGATTTCCTAAGTTCACTTTGCATACTGGCACCTGGCAAAACATTCATTACATACAGCTGCAATTTTAACCAGACATCATGTAGAGCAGCCAATATATTAATTTTTTTCTTATTATCAGAGCTAGTTAATAATTGCTGAAAGTGTTTATAATAGTATGTTTATCATAAGTGTAGAGAAGTCATATTTGTTATAATTTATTTTTATAGTTATAATGTTTTATTTATTTTTTAATTTTTTTTGCGGTAATGGGGATTGAGCCCAGGGGCATTCTACCTCCGAGCTACACCCCCAGCCCTATTTTTTATTCTTTATTTTGAAACTGGGTCTCACTAAGTTGCGGAGTGCCTCACTAGGTAGCTGAGGCTGGCCGCGAACCCGGATCCTCTGGTCTCAGCCTCCCGAATGCTGGGATTACAAGCGTGCGCCACCACGCCCGGCTCTATTTTTTTATTTTGAAACTCGGTCTCCTTAGGTTGCTGAGAACCTCGCTAGATTGATGAAGCTGGCTTTGAACCTATGATCTTCTCAGCCTCCCAAGTACTGGGAATACAGGTGTGGACCACCACACCAGTCTGAAATCAAACTTCTAACCACTGCCTTCTGCTCTTTATCTCTAAAGGGGCGTCTCAGGTGGTAACTACATGTTCTCAGGGAGTAACTCTTCCGAGGGTGCCCAGCTGATTCGGAGGGTGGGGAAGACATTCTCAAAGCAGCTTCCATGGCCTTGTGCTGCCAGAGGGAAGGCTGGGCGAGCCCACCTCCACCCATCAGCAGATCAGCAATGGGAGATAAGGCAGGTGGTCCTCTCCTTACCCTTTTATTAAATAAGCTGCATTATTTCATTTACAACTTATAATTATACCTATCCTGTTATTAAGAGCAAACAGATGAGACTGATTATCTTCAGGGAAACTTAGTAACCACCATTTACCCCTCAGGCTGGACAGAGGACAGGCTTAGTAAGAGTTAGTTTCTACTGTTGTTGTGATTATTATTTTTGGTGGATGCCATGCAGTATGAATGGTTCTCATGCACAACTACATTAGTTTCATACATGCCATTTTGACATATGTGTCATTTAGGTTACACTGCTTTTTCACACACTTAACTTCTTCATGACTCTGGAGCTATCTCTACATTATTTCAAAGACCACATAATTAGAAACTGAAATTTCCATTCCATAACCCAACTCCTTCAGCTTTAATATATTTCAAATTCTCCTTCCAGTCGGGAGTGGTGGCACACGCTTGTAATCCCAATACTTGGGAGGCTAAGACAGGAGGATATGGGTTCGAAGCAGGCCTCAGCTACCTAGTGAAGCACTCCGCAACTTAGTGAGACCCTGTTTCAAAATAAAGAATAAAAAATAGGGCTGAGGGTGGAGCTCAGAGGTAGAATGCCCCTGGGTTCAATCACCAGTACCAAAAGAAAAAAAAAAAAAAAACCTCCCTTCCTTAATAATTTTCAGAAAGCATTTGTAATTACTAAAACCTTTTCCCCAATTATATATATCTAATATTTGTGTTCACTGACAATTTTGCAATCAGCAGCATGCTTACCATGGTAAGTAGCAGTCAGAACTAATCCAACCCCTGAGATTTTAGCTGGGGAAGGTAGAGAAGAGCAATGAATTAATGCAAATCTTCATCCACATGGCTGGCCTCAAGGGTTACAAGCATTTGGGATATTAGGTACTGAGGCAAAAAGAGTCCACATACCCCTGCCCCCCACACACCTCCTACCTAGCAAAAAATTTGAAATAATAGGGATTAGACTTCAAACCAACCTACAAAAACCGTAACGTTGAGACGCCTGAGAAGAGGAGGAAAGGCAAATCAGTATGAGTCCCTCGAGTTTACCAACAGGGCGCTGAATACAGTGGGGCCAGACAGGATGAGAAGAGACAGATTTCCAGTCTTCACCACGTACACAGTAGGCACTTAATAAACAGCTGTTGACTGAATTAATTTTGTGGTGAATGAAGCATAAAAAAAAAAAAAATGAGGAAGCTGGGTGTGGTGGCACACACTTATAATCCCAGTACTTGGGCTGAGACAGGAGTATCACAGGTTCAAAGTCAGCTTTGGCAATTTAGCAAGGCCCTCAGCAACCTAGTGAGACCCTGCTTCCAAATAAGAAATAAAATCAGGCAGGGGGGATTGCTCAGAGATAGAATGACTCAGGGTTCAATCTACAGTAACAACAACAAAAAGAAAGACACTGAGGAGGGTGGTATCCCAGTGGTAGAGTGTGTATGTGGGACGTGGGACGCGTTAGGCTCATTCCCCATTGCTGCCAAAAAACTAAATTAAATCTAAAAGACATTGAGGGTAAAAAAAAAGTGCATGGTGGCACATGTCTATAATCCCAGTACTTGGGAGGCTGAGACAGGAGGATCACAGGTTGGAGGCCAGCCTCAGCAACTTAATGAGTCTGTAGGGCTGGGGGTATAGCTGAGAGGTAGAATGCCCCTGGTTTCAATCCCCAACACTACAAAAAAATAAAAACAAACAAACAAAAAAGATATTGAGGGGGAAAGCTAGGCATGCTGGCACATGCCTATAAATCTCTTTTAGCATTACCTACATTTATTAGGGACCACAGGTCATAATATGACCCAAGTGGGTACCTTCTGTCTCATAAAAAGATTTACACCCAGCATTTGGGAGGCTGAGATCGGAGAATCCGGGTTCTCGGTCAGCCTCAGCTACCTAGTGAGGCCCTCTGCAACTTAGTGAGACCCTGTTTCAAAATAAAGAATAAAAAATAGGGCTGGGGGTGTATGTTGGAGGTAGAATGCCCCTGAGTTCAATCCCCAGTACCACAAAAAAAAAAAAAAAAGATTTACACACACACACACACACACACACACACACACACTTGTGAAACAGGGCCTCAAGTCAAGGTCTAAAACCAAGCTTCAGAATGGTACACACTTGTAACCCCAGAAGTGGGGAGGCTGAGACAGGAGGATCGCAGGTTCAATAACAGCTTCAGCAATGTAGCAAGAGGCTCAGCAATCTAGTGAGACCCTATTTCCAAGCAAAAACTAAGGCTAGGTGGTATACCTAGGAGGCAGAATGCCCCTGGGTTCAATCTCCAGTACCACAAAAAATAAGTAAATAAAAATAAATAAATATCAGGCTTCAGCACTATACTGGAGCCCAGTGCCAAGTTAGCTTGAAGAAATGAAAAGCATCATCCCTACTCAAGCTCAAGAGTTTAGGAACCCAAACTACCTGCGGGGAATCCTAGCAGAGGTCTAAACCTCTGGTGGGTGAGGGACAGGGGATGTAGCTCAGTGGTAGAGCATTGCCTAGCACATACAAGGCCCTGGGTCCAATCCCCAACACAGCAAAATAATAATAAAATACATAAATCCCGCATTAGTGACCTCGGATTCTGCAAAGGCTTGTTCTCTGATGCTTGGAACTTACTTATGTCAAGTGCATTTTTAAAAATGCTGATAAAATAGCCGGGCGTGGTGGCGCACGCTTGTAATCCCAGCATTCGGGAGGCTGAGACTGAAGGATCCGGGTTCGAGGCCAGCCTCAGCTACCTAGTGAGGCACTCTGCAACTTAGTGAGACCCGGTTTCAAAATAAAGAATAAAAAAATAGGGCTGGGGGTATAGCTCGGAGGTAGAATGCCCCTGAGTTCAATCCCCAGTACCGCAAAAAAAAAAAAAAAAAATGCTGATAAAACAAAAAGACAACGCAGTGATGCTGAATACTCCGTTTTATCTCCCTGCCCCAGTGATGTGGGGAAACAGTGAAGCCGGCCAATCACTGCGGGACCTTAGTCTCAAAGCTGCTACACTCAGAAGGGAGTTCAAACTAGGGGTCCAAAGTCCAATTTCTGTTTCTTGTCTATATATAAAGTGATCCTCTGCATATCTTTCTTACCTATTGCTCCAGAAAAAAATATTATATTTGTCCTTGAGGAGAACACTAGAGTTTGGTACCTTCTGCCGGTTACAGGAATATCCTTTAGGCTGGCGACATAGCCCAGTGGCAGAGCACTTGCCTAGCGTGCCTGGGACCCTGGGCTCAATTCCAGCATTGCAGGGCACAGGGGAAGGGGAGGGATTATGTATATAAGAAAGAATATGCTTCTTTTCTGCCAGGTATGTTGGCACATGCCTGTAATCCCAGTACTCGGGAGACTGAGACAGGAGGATCTCAGGTTTGAGGCCAGCCTCAGCAACTTATTGAGGCCCTCAGCAACTTAGCAAGACACTGTTTCAAAATAAAAAAAATAATATAGGGCTGAGGGTATAGCTCGGAGGTAGAACACCCCTGGATTCAATCCCTAGTACAAAAGAGAAAAAGAAAGAATACTCCTCTTTTCTCTAAATAGGAAAAGGATAAATGAAGAGAAGCAGGCAACAGGGGAAAGCATTTTAAGTAAGAAGCGACTTAAGTGAAAGTAGCTCTTTAGTGGTGGCAGACAGATGGTCCCTATAAATCAGTCTTCTCGGGCAGTCTCATTGGTCAGCATCTCTGCCTGATGACGAGGCAATAAAAGACAACGGCCTCCAAAAACATCTCTCCACAAATTGCTTCTACCTACTTCAAAGCCTGTCCCTGGTTGGTCTCCCTGAACCCCCTCCTGCCTCCTACAACTCTGCCTTCCCAGTAGCCAGAAGGATAGTTTTAAATAGATCAGCTCGTGCCACTCCCCCGATCACATCCTTCTGTAATTTTGCTCTGCTCTTAAAATACAATCCAAACTCCTCTCCGTGATGCATGTGACACTGAAGACCTTAAGAATCCCTGCACAGGGCCGGGGTTTGGCTCAGTGGTGGAGCACTTGCTTAGCACATGCAAGGCTCTGGGTTGCATCCTGTGCACCAAAATAAGTAGGAATCTCTGTGCGGTCCAGCCCCTTCCCCAATTTCCTCCCCAGTCTCTCATCTCCTCCCACCTCAGCACTTCCACATTCAGTTTCGTAAGACCTGGAACACCCAGATGCCTGGCCCAGCACAGGGTGTGACAGTAAGCCCACCATAAGAGCTCTTCAATAAACAGATGCTGCATTACTGTGGGCCACTGGGATGATAAAGACTTAGGTAAGTCCAAGCCAAATGCAGGGTTTGATTTCTTTGTTTGTTTGTTTGTTGTACTGGGGAGGGGATTTAATGCAGGGGCATTCTACCTCCAAGCTACACCCCCAAGCCCTTTTTTATTTTGAAACAGGGTCTCGCTAAGTTGCTTTGGCTAGCCTTGAACCTGCAATCGATTATCTTTAAAATACTGATATTTTATATCTAATAATAAGCTTCCATTATCTTTAAAATAGTGTAGACTTTTTTGTAGGGCTGGGGGGTAGTTCAGAGATACAACATTTGCCTAGCATGCATGAGGCCTTGTATCCATCCCCAGCATTTATAAAAAGTAAAATATAATAAAGCTGGGCGTGGTAGCACAGGCTTGTAATACCAGTACTTGGAAGGCTGAGACAGAAGGATAGCAAGTTCACAGCCAGCCTCAGCTACTTAGTTAGGCCCTAGCAACTTAGTGAGACATTGTTTCAAAATAAAGAATAAAGCCAGCCGGGCCAGCATTCGGGAGGCTGAGACCAGAGGATCCGGGTTGCAGCCAGCCTCAGCTACCTAGTGAGGTACTCCGCAACTTAGTGAGACTCGGTTTCAAAATAAAGAATAAAAGATAGGGCTGGGGGTGTAGCTCGAAGGTAGAATGCCTCTGAGTTCAATCCCCAGTACCGCAAAAAAAAAAAAAAAAAAAAAAAAGAATAAAGCCAAACCCGGCTTGGTGGCACAAGTTTGTAATCTCAGTACTTGGGAGGCTGAGACAGGAGGATCACAGGTTCCCGGCCAGCCTCAGGTACTTAGTGAGGCCCTCCGAAACTTAGTGAGACCCTGTTTCAAAATAAAGAATAAAAAAGAGGGCTGGAGGTGGAACTCGGAGGTAGAATGCCCCCAAGTTCAATCCCCAGTAACGCAAAAGAAAAAAAAAAAAAAAAAGAAAGCCAGGTGTGGTAACACAGGCTTGTAATCCCAGTACTTGGGAGCCTGAGACACGAGGATCCAGGATCGTAGGTTCGAAGCCAGCCTCAGAAACTTAGTGAAACCCTGTTTCAAAATAAAGAATAAAAATAGGGCTCAGGGTGTAGCTCGGAGGTAGACTGCCCCTGGGTTCAATCCTCAGTACCACAAAAAATAAATTAATTAAATAAATAAAAGAGTTTATACTTATGTGCATATGTTTGTAGGTGGCTATGTGTAGACAAATAAACACATTATCAGCGGGGCGTGGTGGCGCATGCTTGTAATCCCAGCATTTGGGAGGCTGAGACCGAAGGATCTGGGTTCGTGGCCAGCCTCAGCTACCTAGTGAGGCACTCCGCAACTTAGTGAGACCCGGTTTCAAAATAAAGAATGAAAAATAGGGCTGGGGGTGTAGCTCGGAGGTAGAATGCCCCTGAGTTCAATCCCCAGTACTGCAAAAATAAATAAATGAATAATAAAATAAACACATTATCTATGTATCTATAATCATGCACAGTGTATAGGTGTGTATAGCAGTATACAAGTATATAATTACGTTTTACACAGTGTATTATACACTGACAAATTTCAGATTTCAACTTGGTACTAACTCTATCAAAGTCACTTGGAACTGTCATAAAAGTCTATTTCCCTTCTAAATTCAATGCTCCTTGCAAACATGGATAATCTCTTTCACATATCAGTGCTGCCAAGGACCACAGCATACAGATGTGCTAAATGCACACAACCCTCTGAAAGGCACAGGAATGAACTGGGCTGCATTTCTGGACATGTGAATCCATTCCAGGGGCCTCAAATCCTAATGTGATTCACAACTCTCATAGAACCTGCTAAATACCAATATTCTCCTCACCGTGTGTGTGTGTGTGTGTGTGTGTGTGTATGCACATGCATAATACTAGGGATTGAACCCAGGGGCTTTCTATCTCCAAGCTACACCCCCAGTCCTTTTTATTATTTTTGTTTTTGAAATGGGCTGGCTGGGTTGCTGGGAGTCTCGTTACCTGCTGAAGCTGTCCTTGAACCTGCCATCCTCCAGTCTCAGGCTCCCAAGTACTGGGATGACAGGCATGCACCACCACACCTGCTTCAGTATTTGCCTTTCTTTTCCTTGAAAACGTCAGCTCTGGATGGCTTATTATATAAGTGTTCCCAAAGGAAAGAGGAACAAGCTCAGTGTCCCTATTGTTCGGGAGCTGCCTAACAAAGTACATCAAGGCCTGCTAGTAACAATTGCAAACAGGAGTTGGCTCTGCTGTCCCAGGATCATGTGGAACTCCTAACAGCCTCACACTGGCCGCACACAAGAAGAGTAAGCCATCTTAGCAGCAGCCACGAAGCACTTGAGCAACCCTCGTACAAAACTTGGCCTTGCATCAGGACATGACATTAATAAAGAGACGACACAGTTTCAACTGGGAAGGCACAGAACTGTTATTTTTCAGCAAGGCAAGTTTATTTACTCCTCAGGAGATAAACAAGCATGGCCACAAGGGAGAGCCGGGGACAAAATGTACTTGACCTGCAGAAGATCAACCCTCCAAAGCCTGGGAGTCTGAGATCCAGCTCAGTTTTCTGCCCGTTTCTGCTCAAGTCATCCTAAACATCTTGCCCAGGAGCAAAAGCAAATGCAAACCATGTAAGGCACGCTGAAGGGAGACTCACTACACAAGTGATTTTGTCAGCTGAACAAGGGCAGAGAAGGACACATAAGCGATCTCAAAGTCTAAGTTCAGGGACTGAACCTGTAGCTCGGTGGTAGTGTGCTGGCCTAGCATGTGTGAGGCCCTGGGTTCAATCCCCATTACTGGAAGAGAAGAAAAAATCTAAACGTGCCGGGCGTGGTGGCGCACACTTGTAATCCCAGCATTCGGGAGGCTGAGACTGGAGGATCCGGGTTCGCGGCCAGCCTCAGCTACCTAGTGAGGCACTCTGCAACTTGGTGAGACTCAGTTTCAAATAAAGAATAAAAAAAAAAAATAGGGCTGGCGGTATAGCTCGGAGGTAGAATGCCCGAGTTCAATCCCCAGTACCGCAAAAAAAAAAAAGAAAGAAAAAATCTAAACGTTAATATCACTGCTAAGCCGGGCGTGGTGGTGCACGCTTGTAATCCCAGCATTTGGGAGGCTGAGACCGGAGGATCCCGGTTCACGGCCTGCCTCAGCTACCTAGTGAGGCACTCCACAACTTAGTGAGACCCTGTTTCAAAATAAAGAGTAAAAAATAGGGCTTGGGGTATAGCTCGGAGGCAGAATGCCCCTGAGTTCAATCCCCAGTACCAAAAAAGATATATATATCACTGCTAAATTTCCTAGGAAGGTAGTCATTTAATTACTCAATGCCTTAGTTTCCCTACCTATGATGTTGAAAGATATCAGTACACTGAATATACATACATTTTAATTATTGGATATATATAAAAATCTAAACCCAGCCGGGCGTGGTGGCACACGCTTGTAATCCCAGCATTTGGGAGGCTGAGACCGGAGGATCCGGGTTCGCAGCCAGCCTCAGCTACCTAGTGAGGCACTTCGCAACTTAGTGAGACTCGGTTTCAAAATAAAGAATAAAAAATAGGGCTGGGGGTATAGCTCGGAGGTAGAATGCCCCTGAGTTCAATCCCCAGTACCACAAAAGTAAATAAATAAATAAAAAATAAAAATCTAAACCCTACAATCAAAAGGAAACATTTTAATAATTAAGGAAAACAAAATTCAATATAATAGTCATTCAAGTATCAGACTCATATGATCACCTCAAAACTAAATGCAATAAATAAATAAACAAACACACACACACAAAGAAAAAAACTAACTGCAAGTCAGGCATGGTGTCACACACCTATGACCCTAGTACTTGGGAGACTGAGACAGGAGAATTGCAGGTTCTATTTTTTTTTTTTTTTTTTTTTCGGTACTGGGGATTGTACTCAGGGGCATTCTACCTCTGCACTACACCCCCGGCCCTATTTTTTATTCTTTATTTTGAAACAGGGTCTCACTAAGTTGCGGAGTGCCTCACTAGGTGGCTGAGGCTGGCCATAAACCCGGATCCTCCGGTCTCAGCCTCCCAAATGCTGGGATTACAAGCGTGCACCACCACGCCCAGCTTGAGAATTGTAGGTTCTAGGACAGCCTCAGCAATGTAGTGAGACTCTCAGCAATCCAGCCAGACCCTGTTTCAAAACGAAATATAAAAAGGGAATGGGGGGGGGGCGGGCATGGTGGTGCATGCCTGTAATCTCAGTACTTGGGAGGCTGAGACAGGAGGATCACAGATTCGAGGATAGCTTCAGCAAGCAGTGAGACTCTCTTCAACCTAGCAAGACCCTGTTTCCAAACAAGAAATAAAATTGGGCTGGAGATGTAGCTCAAAGGTAGAATGCCTCTGGGTTCAACCCCCAGTGCCACCAAAAAAAAAAAAAAAGGAATTTGGAAGCCAGGCGTGGTGGCACATGCTTGTAATCCCAGTACTTGGGAGGCTGAGACAGGAGGATCACAGATTGGAGACTAGCCTCAGCAATTTAGCAAGACCCTGTTTCAAAATAAAAAATAAAACCAGGCTGGGTGTGTAGCTCTGAGGTAGAATGCCCCTGAACAATCCCCAGTACCAAGAAAACAAAAAAAAAACCCTAATTGAATTCTCCCCATCCTCACATTTCAGTGGACTTCCCAACCCACCACTTAGTACTTCCTGAAATGATCCTATTTATTCATGCATATTTTCTCTTTCTCAGTCATGAGAATAGGAATCTTTGCCTATCTCACTGCTTTATCCAGCCTGACTCAATAACTACTTATTACAGCTGGACATGGTGACGCATGCTTGTAATCCCAGCACTTGGGAGGCTGAGACCAGAGGATCCGGGTTCGAGGCCAGCCTCAGCTAGTTAGTGAGGCTCTCTGCAACTTAGTGAGACCCTGCTTCAAAATAAAGAATAAAAATAGGACTAGGGGTGTACCTTGGAGGTAGAAAACCCCTGGGCTCAATCCCCAGTACAAAATGAAAGGAAATTTAGAAAATGCAAAAATGTAAACTACTGTATAGTAACAGAGAACAGGATAGTGGTTGACTAAAAACAAAGGAGGAATTATAATGGGCATGAGAAACCCTCACGAGAAGTGAAAGATATGTTTATTATCTTTCTGTGTGTGTGTGTGTGTGTGTGTGTGGTATGGGGGATTGAACCCAGGGGTATTCTACCTCTGAGCTACACCCTCAGCCCTATTTTTTTTTTTTTTTTTTTTTTTTTTTTTTTTTTTTTTG
>PVLC010011429.1:0-47125 GCA_004027655.1 Graphiurus murinus
GTAATCCCAGCATTCGGGAGGCTGAGACCGGAGGATCCGGGTTCGCGGCCAGCCTCAGCTACCTAGTGAGGCACTCCGCAACTTAGTGAGACTCGGTTTCAAAATAAAGAATAAAAAAAATAGGGCTGGGGGTGTAGCTCGGAGGTAGAATGCCCCTGGGTTCAACCTCCAGTACCGCAAAAAAAAAAAAAAAAAAAAAAAAAAAAAAAAAAAAAAAAAAAAAAAAAAAAAAAAAAAAAAAAAAAAAAAAAAAAAAAAAAAAAAAAAAGTACAAAGTGAGCTGGGTGTGGTGGTGTACACCTGTAATCTCAGTACTTGGGAGGCTGAAGCAGGATGGTCACAGGTTTGAGGTCAGCCTTAGCTACTTAGGCCCTCAGCAAGTTAGCAAGCTCCTGTTTCAAAATAATTTTTTTAAAAAAGTTGGGAGTGTATGATATAATTCAGTCAAAGCCACTCCTTATTTTTGGTTTCAATTTTTTTCTAATTGGATTTTATAAATTATTAAGAGAAAAACAAGCTGGGCTTGGTGGCGCATGCTTGTAATCCCAGCATTCGGGAGGCTGAGACCGGAGGTTCTCAGCCAGCCTCAGCTACCTAGTGAGGCACTCCACAACTTAGTGAGACCCTGTTTCAAAATAAAGAATAAAAAATAGGGCTGGGGGTGTAGCTCAGAGGTAGAATGCCCCTGAGTTCAATCCCTAGTACCGCCAAAAAAAAAAAAAAGAAAAGAAAAAAGAAAAATATAATTTTAGGAGTTGAGTGAGTATTTAGAGATTTTACCAATCCAAGCGTTAAAAACCGAATCCATCGCCCTCCCTGCCCACTGCTGCATTCATATGCTGAAGTCCTGATCAGTAGAACCTCAGAATGTGACCTATTTGGAGACATGGTCATTGCAGATGTACCTAGTTACAATGAGGTCATGAGGAGGGTCCAACCCAAAGGACTGCTCTTCTTATAAAAAGGGCGTGTGGTAGACACTATAGAAAGAAGATGATATGAAAAGACACAGGAAGAAGACTGCCCCTTACAAGCTACAAAGAAAGGCCTGAAACAGATCCTTTCTCTTGCAGGGCAGAAAGAACCCGCCCTACTGCACCTTGGCTTTAGACTTCTGCCTGTGGAATGCAAGACAGTGTATTTGTGCTATTTAGGCCACTCATTTAGGGTATTGTGCTAGTTACAGTAGCCCTAGCAAATGAGTGTACCACCTTTTTCTTTTTAATAGTTGAAGAAACTATTAGAGAAGCAAAGGAAATTGCTGAAAGTGGTGCTTGAGGCTGTGAGGAGAGCCAGCGGTGGGGTTTGTGTCTCGGGATTTAGATTAGGTTCTTTCCCATCACACTGAAAACTCATTTCCAACAATCTTCCCTAGCAGAATGGAAATTGTTCACTCTGATGCATCTAATTTCTGACAATTAAATAGAGGCAATTTATATCAATGTTTGTATTTTCCTCTCTCTCTTTAAAAACAGATGTCCCCTCAGGATCATTATTTATTAGTTACACCCCTCCCCTCCCAGGACTTTGCCAAGATAATGTTTCCTCGGGTTGAGCAATAAACAACTGTCTTTATCATGCACTTGGATATATAGCCAAGATTGAATTTGAATCTAGAGAAATAATAATCATTTGTCTTGTTATCTCTTGGGAGAAACCAACTGCCCTCCTCCGCTCCTTTGGAGATAAGAAGAGCCATTTCCTTTGCCTACAAGGCACACACCTTGAGAACTCAAACCTCATGAAGGAGCAATAATTGAGAGGCTAGTGATAGACTGGCAGAAAAGAAAGCTTGCTTCTGTCCCTGGCTCACTCTAAGGCTAAGCTGAAATACATTTCTTGTTAGTGAATTTTGGTGTTTACTGAAAACCTGGGCGCAGTTTGCTTTAAAGCTCTTGATGAAAGCCAGTCTCATCAGAAGTGATAACCCTGATGAGCACAAATATCTTTTCAGTGGAAACTGTGCTGATCTAGATTAACCTTCTCTCCTAGTAGAAATATCAGGGATTTAAAAGGTTTGCTAAATAAAAGAGTAATGCATCGGTGGTATCTAGTAAAGTCTCAATGAACCTTGTAATCCTTATAATAACTCAATTAGGAATTGACTAGGGGAAAGACATAATTTCTATAATTGAACCCATGTGGACATTTGACCTATGCATTTTCTTTATGATAAAAATAGTCGCCAATCTGATAAATCTTGCTACTGGCATAAGCAAAACACGGATGGACATGGAGTGGCAAGGGGCGGGTGCATTTGTGAAGGGAGTAGCCAGTAATCAGGAGAAGGGAAGGGGATGCTTCATCGAGCAAATTGCATTTTCCAGCCAATGTTGGGTCCTATCTAATATCACTGTGTGAAAGAACATGCACATCGTGTATGTCGGCCATCCTGGCAAAGAGCAGAATGTTCCCTCTAGGATTTATTTATGGCTAAATCAATTGTACCTTAAAGGGATAGTTTTTCAAATAGTTCTGCGCTTGCAGGAGGGCTCCGGCAGCAGTAGCCATCCTGAAATCAGAGAAGCAAGGTGGCTTAAGGTCTGCCAAATCCAGCTTGTGGATATTGTTCTCGTTTCTCTCATATCCCATTGCTGCGCCGTTTGTGAGGCTCTCGTATGTCTAATCCTTTAGGATCCAGCCAGGATCTGAGATGCGGGAGTCATCCGAGCCATTAAAATGATCTTCCCTTCAGGTGACAGAGGTCATCTGTTCCTGATCTTTTATTGCATGCTTTTAGAGGATTAATAAAATTGAACCCTGTTGTTCTCTTTTCTGTTGTTTTAAGAATTTTACTGAGTCAGGGCAGGTCATTTGGGAGACAGAAATCATATATTCCAGAAAGGTGCTTGTAAAACAAAACTCACATTTTTTTTTTTTTTACTTGTGGTAGTTTAACTCACCCTTAGAGGGGGGAAAAAAAGCATGAAAGAGCAGAAGAGCTGCTGCTTGGTGCTTTTCAGTGAAGTGCAGCAGTATAACAGCAGCAGGCAGGGAGGACCCGGGAGTGCTGGGAGGGCCCTGCACAGCCCGGTTTCAAACAGAGCTGTGGGCAGCCAGGAAGCCACAGGAGCTGCTGAGCCAGGGGCAGGCTGCGTGCAGAAAGGGCCTGCCTTCCCCAGAAAGCTAACCAGGAATTGCTACAGCTAAGATCAAAGGAGTTTTACTCCTGGACAGTACAAGAAGCATTGCTGGTTGGATCCAGAGTTCTTTCCCATCCTATCTTCATCTGTTTTCAATGCCCTCATACAAAGAATAAGGGGAAAATGTGTTTTTGTTTTGTTTTGTTTTGTTTTGTTTTTTGCTTGTGAAAGTGAACAAGGAGGATGGCTGCTGCTAGTAATGTTTTGAGAATTATAGGAAGTTGCCTGATCTATAAGGTTGAAAAAAGTTAACATAACTGAAATAATTATACCTTGGGGTAGTTTTCCTGTGCCCTTAGCCAGACACACCTGTTCCTTTGCACCTGCCTGCTCATGCACCCCCAGGGATCGCCAAGTCAAAGGCAGCAAGAAGATACAGCAGGCAGAAGCTGAGGAGGTGGGGCAAGCCGACCCCAGATGAGGAACCATGTTGGGCTCTGAGTCTGACCTAAGGAGAGGGATTCTGCTTTGAAGGCAGAAGCAAAGGAAAGAAGAGACACAGGACACACCTCTTCAGCTGGGACGCATCTTCCATACCTGTCTGCCAGGAGTTGTCCCTGAACGGAATGGCTTCCCTAGATGCCATACAGCCTGCAGCCTTAGAAACTTTACCTGCTGGACTCGAAAACAGTTCTCACTCATCTCTTAGCCATGATTCAAGATGGACTTTTTACAAATACCTTTAGATGAATTTGAACCAGGGAGAGAAAGAAAAAGCTCCTTTATGCAGTGGAATGCTAGAAACTCTTCTCCTTTTTTGCTACCACATTCTTATGCGCATATCTCTGTGTGTATCCCTTTCTCCTGTCATAATCTATCCAGTTATTTTCTTCCTTGCTAGAGAATAACACACTCTTATATTCTTCATGTCTTCTTCATGTGCGTGCGTGCGTGTGTATGGAAGTATGCTGATGCATACGTTAATTAGATAAAAGAATCCCATCAATCTATGATAGAAAACTAGGTTAAATTAGTCATTTTAAATAAATACTATGTACTCTTCCTGATATTTCTACTCTTCCTGATATCTCTGAGGCCGGGTCAAAAATTGTATTACCAGTATCTCCCATGCCTCTCTGCCATGACCAACAAAACACCAGATGTCTTCCAAGCCTTTCAAATCAACCTTGAGAAGTTAAGAATCACTGACTGTCTCTAAAAGGAAGTACCCTCTTCTTAAGTGACCACTTTAGAGAATCCATAAGTAATTTCCAGTAATAGAAAGCAACATCCACAGTTAAATACAAGTTTCCAAAATTGATGGGTTGTCTCTAGGTATTTATTTGCCTAGAAGCAATTTCATTGTGGTGGTTTGCATGCCTAATTGTTTAATGGAGAATGTATTTCTATGTTCAGATAAAAAACAAGAAATATCCATGTTGTGTTTTTGGACTTAAGGTTTAAGTTAGTATTTTAGATTTGATGACAGCTTTCTGTAGAAAGGCTTAATTAGAAGGCATGAAGAATTTAGAATGCTCCCTTTTGACAATACAATTATTTTCCTTTGGTTTGCCCTGCTGACCTGACCACATCCAAACCTATAACTTCTTAGAGTCTATAAATGCTCCTGGTTTGTGGTACCTGCTATGTGAACAGTATCCTGGCAAGCCCTTGGTGCCTTTAGTCTTCCTTGAGTGACAGTGTCTCTCATCATCATTGTGCTTTATGTACCGCAGTGTACTTTTGCCTGTATTTAATGGTGGCCTCTGTGCTTACTTTAAAAGTTAATTCATCATAAATTGGTGCTCCACTGTAAGAGAGTTTTACTTAAGTACTATGATGAGATTCCTGTAAGCAGATGTCTAGTAGAACATCTTCTGTGATCTGATTCTCATAGGAAAATTTGGGTATTTAACTATTAGTAGAGACCTGTTCTATTGTGCTTTTATTGTGCTGTTTATTTTTCAACAAATATATAGTATTGTTTTTATGCATTAAGTCCATAAAACAAAAATATTTGTGATCTTTGGCTTTATAGAGTTAATAATACAGCATAGAAGATAGACATCACACAGATAGGTAAAGTATGAGGAATGTCACAACTGAATGAGAATCAGATCCCCAAAGCAAATCACTCCTGACATATTTTGGGATTGTAACATTTTAGCTAAAATCCCAATGAGCTTCCTTGGTGAGGGAGAAGCGGCTCCCTGGCCGACAGTTCACCTTTCTAAGATTCCTGTTTCTCTTGCTTACATAGTGGATGGAGTTGCCTTGACGATAAAGCAAGTAAGACTGCGTGATGAGCGTGTGCCAGTCCTGGTGGTCCACTGTCTCTAGGCCGCAGCTTCATTTTCCTGAGTCTAGGGATGCAATGGTGAGAATGTCCTGGTAGATAAAGAGAAACCTGCTGGTGAGATGAAGAAAGACGGGGAGGAGGAGTAAATGTTTTCCTCTGCTTGTCCTTGCTTGAGACACTGTTGGGAGCGGCTGGGTCTGCTCCAGCTGCCTTGTGGCCAGGGGCAAGGCTATGTGCCCCGACACCACTGGCCTGCTAGATGATTTATCTCCAGATAATGATCCTGCCAGGTGAGCTAGTGAAATACATTTGCTCATAAAACCATCGCCATCTTAGTCCTGTCTTATACGTGCTGGAAGACATTTACAAACCAGGTAAAGAAGAGGTGGACGATATTAGATAGGGGGAGACCGTTCCCAGCAGACATGATTGAACATGCAAAGGCGAAGGAGCATGGGATCTAAGAGAAATAAACTTTAATCCTCTGGGATGCCTGGAGAGGTTTTGACTGTATGTAAATATTGAAACTTCTGCTGACTGCAAAATAACTGATGCTACATAGATGCTTTGTTTTTCTCTTTCTTTCTTCCCTTTTGTCTCCCCATTCCTTTCCCTTGTCTCCTCATCCTCCTTCTTTCCTTTCCCCTTTCTCCTTTGTTTATTCTCTTTCCAATGTCTCCTTTCTTTGTTTACCAATAGAGCTGAGCTGAGAAGAAAGTAAGATAAATCCCAGGTCAAAAATTGAATGGGCTGAAGACCATGATGGCGAGCAAAGCTACTGATGTGCTGAGCACATCTGTCCACGGGAGGAACTGAAACATATAGCAGTTCCCCACTCTCCATAGTTTCATTTTCTGTGGTTTCAGTTACCTGTCATCAGTCAAAATCTGAAAGTATTAAGTGGAAAGTTCCAGAGGAAGAGATTCATACATATAAAATAGCATGCTACCCTGAGCAGTGCAGTGAATCCTTTTTTATTTAAAGTATCTTGCTGTAATTCTATTTTATTACCATTGTTCCTAATCACTCCCTGTGCCTAATTTATAGATTAATCTTCAGCATATGTATGATATATAAGAAAAATGTCATGTATATAGGTTTTGGTACTCTCTGTGGTTTCAGGCACTCACTGTGGGTCTTAGAGCATATGTCCTGTGGATAATGAGGAACTACTGCATTGACATTGCCAGCTGTTAAGGCCAGGAGGAGAGATATGGGGTCTTTGAAAGATAGGAAAATAGAAATGAGACATTAACACAAAGCTAGGACCCCTCAGTGAGTGCTGGATAGAAAAAAAAAATGCCTTGTGGCAAAGAGAGATGGCAGAGACAACTTACCTGGATTTTCAGTCAGGTACAAGTACCTCATATAAGTTTAGAGATTAAATCACTCTCTGTGTTATAAAATCTCAATGAAATAGAGCCTATTTAAAATCAAAAGCAACTTCCTGATAACTGTCCTTCTGAGTCTCGAATTTCCTCATCCTGAAAATGATAACTGAGCAAGGAAGCTGAAAAGGACAGGTTCTCTGGTGGCAGAGCTAGCTAAATCTACAATGAGATATCTCCTGTTATTTTTTTTAAATAAATTATATCAATTTCTGTAGGACCCAGGGAGAAATAATCTAGCTGCTTCTCCCCAGTTTGATCAAGCTGTATAAAATTCATTTTTTATTTTTACAGTGTTTTCTTATTTACTGGGCTGGCAGAGAGACTAATTAGGCAAACTAGGATGCAGGAAGATTCCCTGGAATGGTTGCTGGTAACATCAAGACAAGAGAGTAATCTCAAGGGGCTCTCAATTGGTCGGAGGGAGTCACTTGGCAGAATCAAAATTCACTCTGGGGGAGCAAGGACCTCCAGCAACAGATGCACAGCCTTCAACCCACAGTCCTTGAAAACACATAGCCATGAGTCACTGGGACCCCAAGATTTTAGATACTAAAATAATTACACAGAGAATGTAGATTTACTAAGTTGTATAAAAGGAAAACTTGAGTGAAAAATGGTAGAAAGGAGCTAAGCATGGTTACACCTATAATCCCAGTACTTGGGTGGCGGAGACAAGAGGATTGCAGTTTCAAGGATAGCTTCAGCAATGTAGTGAGACTCTTAGAAACCTAGCAGGACCCTGTTTCAAAGCCAAATAAAAGGGGTTGGGGGGTATATCTTGGAGGAAGAATGTCCCTGGCTTCAATCCCAAATAATACATACACACACACACACACACACACACACACACACACACACGCAAGCAAACAGGACAAAGGGAAAATACACTATAAATAGGATTGAGAAGTTTGAAAAAGAACCAATACAAGTTCTAAAAATTAAAAAAAAATTTAATCATTGCAATGGTTGTCTTGAACCACTGAGTAAGCAGCAGGTGAGGCCCACTTGAAGGGAGCTGGCATTCTCAGACTTGAGAGTACAACATCACCTGGGGAACTGTCAAATGCAGGATCGACTCTGTGCCTCTGGAATGAAGGCCCAAAGCTGGCATTTATACTAGGCCATCAGGTGATGCTAACACTTTGAAGAGCAAGGAGCTTGAAGACAGGTTTTGAAAATGTGGCCCAGGGGGACAAGTATCTCTCTGAATAAGAGTAATAAGAATAGAAGGGATGGAGATAAAGCAATATTTGAAAAGAAAAGGGCAGAGAATTTTTCAGATCATAGGGAAGATGTGAAGTCACAAAACAAGGGAATCATACTCAAGGAAGAAAGGAAATGAGAGACAGACATAGACAGAAAACTTCACCTTGGAAAATTGCAAATTATCAAGAAAAGAAATATCTTAAAATCAGTCGAAGAGTAGAACAAGTTTACCCATGAAAAACAAGTGATAGTAGACTTCTCAACAAAACTAATAGATTTAAAATAATATTTTCTTCTAAGGCAAGAAAGAGAAGAAAATCCTTATCTTCTAGATTTGTGTATGCCTCAAAACTATCCTTCAAGAGGAAGGACACTTTAAGTCATTTTTCAGATAATCAAAAACTGAGTTTATGACCAACACTCTCACTAAAGGTTCTTCTAGTGATTCTCAAAATGTGGTTCCCGGTGGCAACAGTGACTACCTGGGAATACTTAAGAAATGAACATTCTCGGACCCCACTCTGGACCTAAGGAACAGAAAGTCCATGGTGGGCTTGTGAGCTGTGTTCCGTCAAGCTGTTTCGGTTCTAAATGAAGTATGTGAGGGAGAAGCAAATGATTTCCCAGGAAAGTGCTGAAACATAAAATTAAATCTTGATCAAATCATTAAGTAAACTTTAGGTTAATCTAAACCAACATTGATTGAGCAAAATAATAATAAGGCAAAATTTGGGAGTAAAAATATCACAGAATTAAAACATTGAATCACACATAAAGTAAGATATGATGGGAGTGATTATAATGAAAAATGTTTCTCTTTTTTGGGACTGGGGTTTGACCCCAAGGGTATTCTACCTCTGGCTACCCCCCCAGCCCTATTTGCATGTGTATATGTGTGGTACTGGGGAGTGAACCCAGAGACATTCTACCTCCAAGCTATAACCCCAATCCTTATTATTTGTTTTGAAACAGGTTCTTGCTAGGTTGCCAATGGTCTGGCTAAGTTGCTGATACTGATCTCAAACCTGTGATCCTCCTATCTAGGTTTTCCAAGTACTGGGATTATAGGCAACAGCTTCCCTGGCTAAAATGTGTCCCCTTCTTTAAGAACAAAAATTGAATAAAATTTTTCTAATTAATTTATTAATATTGAAGAATAATTATTCAGTAATGCGGTCTAGATGTTAGCAATATTGATACCTGTGATATTTAATTTAAAATTTTATGTTATACATTCTTAATGCTCTCAAATACATTATCTTATTTAATCTTCATAACAATCCTATTAAATTGGAGCTCAAATATACTCTCTTTTAACAAATGAGAATACTGAAGTATGTTGTAACTTGACCAAAATCACATGACTGTGGTGTGGCAGAAACAGAATCCTAGCCTTGTGATTCCAGACCTACATTTTGACTTTTTTCATTATGTTACTCCCTTTATCACTAATAAAACTTTTATTTAATTATGCCTTTTTGTAGAAAAACAAGTCCTTTAAAAAATAAATTTCAAGAACAATTTTTGTATCTTCTGTTATATAACATAAATTGGGGAAAACTATTTAAAGAAAAACCTTTTCTTAACTTAATGTAACAAAGCTATATTCTCACTATATTTATACTTCAATGATTTTATGGCCTTTTTCTTTCCAGAGAAGTAGGCTAAAAAGGAGGTGATAGAATAGCAGCATATTATTTTTCAAATGTGAAGTTGAAGAAGACTTTGAAAAGTTTTCTCACAGTAATATTCTTTGAAAGATAAGATTGGTTTCCATCAGTCAAGTAGAGTTTGGAATATAAATGGCAGAGTTAATCAAGTTCCTCTGCTTTTGAATATTGAGTGCTTCTGGAAGCGTCTTTCATGGATTTGGTAGGATGGCTGGTGGCAATTATGTTACCATGTAAGCCCTGGTCCCTTTGCCTGCAAACCACTGCCAAGAATAAACAGGCAAGTAATTCCATAGACTTTATAGACAATATATGTCTAAATTTGGCCATCACCAGATTCTTTGGCCTTATATTATGCTTCAGAATTTTCTATAACCTTTCTCTATAATTAGATCTATATTTTAAATCTAAAAGATCTTTTGATTTAAAAATTTATGAAGAGTCAAAACCTGGTGAGTCATTTGTGGAATTTTTTCCTATAATAATTGAAGGAATTTTCCAGTCGAAACAAATGCCAGGATGAATTTCTTGGCCGACTGTAACACCTTTCATGCAAAGGTCTTCATGCGAGTTACGGACACAGCTAATTAGCCTCCTGATGGCCTGCGGGAAACAGGTAAGTGCTATCAGATGTGGAAACTGAGGTTTAAGGAGATTAACATGCTCTGAATGCTAGTCTATCTTGGTTTCAAATCAGGAGCACGATATCTTTCCTTGGAACATAGATTTTTATTTTTACAGGGCTTTATAATTACATATTTTAGATTGCTCAGTATAGTTTGAAGTGACTCAAATATGGAAACATTCATTACATCTTTTGGGAGATGATTTTGATTTTGTAGAAGGCTTTTCTGTCTAATTTGGTTTTATATATTTTGACTCAGTAAATCTCATTCCATCTAAGAGAGCTATTTTCCATCCCCCATGGGCAGGGACTTATTTTTCTTTTGAGTCTCTCTCTTTTAGTAATTTTTGAGATAAACTTGTTCAGTTTTCTCAACAAATATTAGGGACCACCTACTATATGCTAATTTTTATGGAACATCTGCATATACATAGAAGAGTAAGACAATCTTTTAAGAACTTTGTGTGTGTGCGTGTGTGTGTGTATGTGCGTGTGTGTGTATGTGCATGTGTGTGTGTGTGTGTGTATGTGTGTGTGTGTAGCACTGAGAATGGAACCCAGAGGCATTTCTACCTCCAAAGCTATACTCTCAAGTCCTTTTCCTTCTTTGAAAACAGGGTCTTACTAGATTGCTGAGAGTCTTGCTAAAATGCTGAGGCAGGCCTTGAACCTTTGTTCCTCCTATTTCATTCTCCCAAGCATTTGGATTAAAGGCATTGCCACCATGCCTGGCTCCTATGGTTTTTAAGAGGGTTGATGAGTTTAATCAGTCAAGAGAATTGATTGTTATAACACAAAAACAGTATTTTAAAAAATGATATGCATGACAAAGAGATTTCAAGGCCATACACTACCACCTCACTGACTTTCTTTCATGTCCATCCCCTCCAAATATGAAATCAAGAGCTTTTCATTTTTCCAATGACTAATACCAAAATTCTGCTTGCAAGAATGCCATTTCTTGGATTCGCATTGGGAATTAAATGACCAGAGGAGGGGTAACCTGAATTACATAGTTAGATTCATTTCTGCTTTTAAATGTCCTAATTCCATGATTTAAGCGCTGATCAGGGAATTATATACTGTCACCCAGGATTTGGGAAGCTGAGACAAGAGGATTACAAGTTGGAAGCCAGCTTCAGCAACTTAGCAAGCCCTCAGCAATTTAGAGAGATCCTGATTCAAAATAAAAAATAAAGAAATAAAAGTGTTGGGAGTGTACCTTAGAGTGAGAATGCCCCGAGTTCAATTCCCAGTACTCCTCGCCACACCACCATCTTACACAAACAAGTTACATATTGTCCACAGATTATGAGTATCAGTACAGTATTTCTGAAATTCTAGACTGTTCCATCTACTTCTTTGTTATACTCACTGATGAAACTTGCTAGAATTACTTTTCTTTGGGCATAGGTATGTGCTCAGTTCTTCTACGACATAGAGAATGGCCTAGAAGCTTCCAGACTGATTGAGGAATATGTTCACATCTCCACTGGCCAAAGGATCAGCAAATCTCAAGCAATTTCTTTCCATGAATTGGAAATAAAGAGTGCAATTGATGGTTTGGGGTTGCGTGGGTCTCATAGTTCTCCCCTTTCCTCTATCCCTGGTTCACATAGTATTGAGCTGTCTCTATGAAATTGCCAGCGGCAGACAACTCAGGGCAGGAAGCTGAGTTAAACAGTCAAACCATAGTTCTTGGACTTTCAAAGTTTACCTCCAAATGAATTGATGTCATTGTTCACGTCTCTTGACACAGAGAGCATGAGCTGCTTTTTTCCACACCCTTCTGCCACTCATGAGTTGTTTTTTCCCTTGTCCTAATTTTTATTTGGGCATGTAGATATAATATGGCATCATTAATAAAACAGTTAGGGAGATTCAAGGATGCTGAATTCCTTTCTTGGCTTCTTCCCTGGCACTGAAATAGGAAGAGAAGAGATAATTTTATTGAGATAGAGTGATTTAGCCATGGAATCAGAGTGACAAAATTGTCAGTGACTAGTTCATGGATGCAGTCAGATCATTTTCCCACTTGGAGCCTTAGTTTTTTCCCTCAGTTGCTGGTCAGAAATTAAAAAGTTTAGGTTCTTTCATTGCAAAGGTGGGGTGAAGAGTAACTGAGAGCAATGGCAAGAAGAACAGTAACTAATGCTTCCATTAGCATTGCTGCCATCATCCTGCCAGTCTCCTTTTACAACTTGCCTTTGAGAAGAAACAACAGCTCCAATGGAAGATCAACTCTTTGGAGGCAGACAGCTCTGAGTTGGTCTCCCAGCTCTGCACTGTCTACCTCACTCATGGGTGAGGTGAACTTAGCTGCTAGCTGGAGATGATGAGAGTGACCCCAAAGGTTTATTGTGAAGATGAAAAAAAAAAGTGGTGTATTTCTGACAAACACCATATATATTGGTTGGATCGAATCTGATTACATAACTTTGTATACTACCAGTGGAGCCTTTGGATCTGGTTTATATTTAGCTTGAACAAAATCTCTCTACACATTTGTGACTTGGGAAGGCTGATGACTGCAGTGGGCTTTTGTACTGCTTAGAAGTTTCAGAACTGAGTCACAGGTCATTCCTGTACCTTTGGAACAGGCTAGAAGTTACAATTTACTTAGCATAGGCCTATGTGGCTCTGAAGGCAAATGTGCAACCTCATGCAAGGTGACTTAGTCTGTTCGAGATACTCTAAGATAGCACCATAGACCGAGTGGCTTATGCACCATGTAGATTTATTTCTTATGATTCTGGAAGCTGGAGGTCTGAGGTCAGGGTGATGGTTGGGTTCTGGTGAGGGCCTTTTTCCAGACTGTAGGCTTCTGACTTCTGTTGTATTCTTACTTAACAGAAGGAAGAAGACCTAACTGGGTTCTTACAGGGGAACATGAGGTCACCCTTGTGACCTAACTACCTCCCAAAGGTCTCTCCTCCAAATCTTGCTATTCTGGGGACCAGATTTCAATATATGAATGGGGAGGGCAAATATTTAGTCCATAACACAGGGCCATTTTCTTGTATATGAAGTCAAGGGAGAAAGTCTTTCCATACACCGGGTCATTTAGAAAGTATCCAGGGCTCGCTGGGCGTGGTGGCACACGCTTGTAATCCCAGCATTCGGGAGGCTGAGACCGGAGGATCCGGGTTCGTGGCCAGCCTCAGCTACCTAGTGAGGCACTCCGCAACTTAGTGAGACTCGGTTTCAAAAATAAAGAATAAAAAATAAGGCTGGGGGTATAGCTTGGAGGTAGAATGCCCCTGAGTTCAATCCCCAGTACCAAAAAAAAAAAAAGAAAAAAAAAAAGAAATTATCCAGGACTCACAATAACTATTCAATATGTTCACCCGGCCATGCATAGATTCATGTCCTGCTCAGAGAGTGAATTAGGATTTTTGCCTTTTCAAGGCGATGCTATGAACAACAGTGGAAGAACCCTGACAGGGACAGGACTACTACTCAACTATTGATGTTGCATTGAAGGGTCCCAATTGGCTTTGAGGGATTCTAAAGAACATCATTTGCATCACTCATATTTAGTGTTATTCACACCACCTTCCTAAGGATGCTTATAGTTTTCCTTTTCCTCTAGTCCTTGAAACTGCTTAACCAGGCTTAAGCCAGTTCATGCTGATTTGAAACAAGAGGTCCCTGAGCGTCTCAGATACTGCACATTAGAATCAATATCAACTAAACAGCTAGTTTCATGCTTTCTAAATGCCATGGTTGAACCAAGTTGGGGAGGGGGTGTTGCGACACTGGAGAAATCATTCATTTTAGCGACAGTTATCACTCACACTGGTTGGCTGAGGGCTAATCATAATGCTGGCCAACTAACTTTTCTGATATTCAGCTATTTAGGTCATCCTATAGACAAAGTAATAGGCGCTGGTTGCTAGCCCTCCTGTAAATGAAGACTAAATCATAAAAGCTTAAGGAGAGTCAGAGCTTCTTGGTTCACTCTTGCCCTCCAGGGCATGGGCACAGAAAGAAACCATTTTGAACTGATCATATCTACTGAAAAAAACTCATCCCCGTACTGCCCACCAAAGGGTTTAGGGACCCTGCAGTCATCTGCAGTCATATCAACTTGGCTACAATCCCATTGGCTCCAATAAATAAAACAAATATAGCACAAACCAGCACCTGGATGGCAGACACAGAATCTCCTGGGAAGATGGAGAAAGTAGTGCTAAGAATCCAAGCCACACTTCTCTCTCTGCTGATAATAAATCAGTACCCAGCAGGAGACAAATGTTTCCCCTTAATGGGCCCTGTTTCTTTTCTGGAGCTTCTTTCTAGATGGCCCATAGAAATGACTCTTACTCCTATTGTTTAGATGGATTACTTATTCCTTCTCCAAATAAAATTTACCTACCTCCAAATCATTTATCATTGAAAAAAGTTGTTCATATTGTCTTCTTGGTGTTACTACCAAGACATTTCATAGCCTTTTCTGTTTCCCCAAGGAGATGTTAGAATTTCAAGATGAACGAATGAATTTACCCTGATACATGTAACAAAATTCCTTTGATTACTGAGTTTTGAAATAGCTCTAAGAATGCAAGTGCTGCTCTAACAGCCCATCTAACTTTTTTATGTGTCTCTCTAGTGCTCTTGCATAGGTAGAGTTTATATCCCCACTCACCTGCCTCTTCCAATTATAAATGTATTATTCTGAATTAAGGAGGCTTATGATGTTCTGATTTTAATATTTTTCATGGCAAAAATAAGCATAATCACCTATACTTTTCTCTGAGATCATTTGTTATTTGAACAGGGTTTTAGCGTATCACTGCATATTTAATGTCATGTCTTCTTAGCTATGTCTCATGTAACCAGCTTCTAATTTCAGTCTCTGCTTAGTGAAAACACTCTGTCAAACTTCCCTATCACATTTTTTTTTTTTCGCACACACATCATTTCATCCTCACTCCTGAAAAATCTGTTAGTGGCAATTCCGATATTGGCAATGTAAGAGTGAAAAAAATTTCCTTTAAAAAGAGAAAACTGAATTTGAATGTCATTGTTGTAGATATGAAACATTGATTAAACACCCTTAGAGGAAGGGCACATTGTATCCCAGATGTGTGTGGGCTGTTTAGTAAAGAATTATTATATAAAGGTTAAAGAATGTGTCATTCATTAAAAGCAATCATTTAAGGAGTTATTTAAATATATATTCCTCCAATATTTTAAGCTGCATTTATGTATAATTAATTAATTGGGAGAAAAATTCTGAAGTAACAGAAAGCATGAAGAACTACTGCCAATTGATGTTCACTACAAACAAAGCATAATCCTTGAAATAACATTGCTATTCAATTGGAAAATACAATTTTATTTTAAGCAAATTTGGGGGGACTATATCTGCTACATAAAGTACTTTGTGTAGTTATGTTGTTAGAGTGAGATGATATAGAATATGTAAATAGCATATTTGCACAGGAAGGACATCAAGAGAGTTGGAGATGGTATTTTAGTCTGGATTTATTAAGTAACACCTCCTGGATGGTGAAATGAATTTTGAGGGTGGAAACACTTGAGGGAGAAAATAGTAGATATGTTTATAGAGTTGATAAGAGTTTGAGTGCTTCTAGAAGAGTTTGGGAAAGTAAGGACTCAATATACTTTTTTTGATAAATGATTGTAGAATCTTCCCCCAAATACCAAAGCAGTGATGTTTGTTTAGCTTTTGAATGTCACTAGGCAAACACTTATTGAAACTCTACAACATTCTAGGCACTGCACTAGGTTCTTTAGATACCAACAGAGTGAACAAACTTGAACCTGCAAGGAACTCATGACCTAGTTGGGAATACGTGCATTAAAAAAAATAAATAAATAAAATGACATTATTAGCCAGATGTGGTGGTGCATGCTTGTATCCCAGTACTTGGGAGGCTAAGACAGGAGGATCATAGATTTGTGGCCAGCCTCAGGAACTTAGTGAGATCCTCCACAACTTAGTAAGACCCTGTTTAAATAATAATAATAATAATAATAATAATAATAATAATAATAATAATAGGGCTGGGGTTGTAGCTTGTAGCTAAGAGTTAGAATGCCTAGTACCATAAAAAAAAAGTCATCATTAATGTGATTATGGTTATGCACACCTCAGCATATGAAGAAGGGCTTTGCAGCTGGGCATGGTAGCGCACACTTGTAATCCCAGTACTTAGGAGGCTGAGACCAGAGAATCGCAGGTTCTTGACCAGCCTCAGCTACTTAGTGAGGCCTTTGCAACTTAGTGAGACCCTGTTTCAAAATAAAGAATAAAAAATTGGGCTGGGGATGCAGCTCAGAGGTAGAATGCCCCTGGGTTCAATCCCCAATACCGAAAAAAAAAAAAAAAAAAGAAGAACTTTGCCTAGCCAAGATGTCAGAAATAGTTTCCTTGAGAACATCATGTTCAAGTTGAGACCAGAACAATAAGGTGAAAAGGATAAATTTGAGGGTGAACTGAGTATTATATGTGGAGACAAAAAACAAACACCACTACCACCAAACTGAAAAACCCCAGCAAAATCACAGAGTGTTAGAGAAATGAGGAAACGGGAAGAAATCTAAAGGCTGAGCCTAAAAGGCAAGACAGGAACTGGGGAGAGATGACCTAAAGTATAGCTAGGGTCCAACCTGGTATAATCTCATGGAAGAAAATCAGCACAGTTAGGTGCAGAATTTCATTATGAAATTAGAATTAGCTTAACCTAATTCGTTATGAAATTAGAACTTGTGAACTTACAAAAAGAATTTATTTATAGCAATGTTTTAATATGAGTATGATTACTTTTCTCCCATTAAGTTCTATGTTTTAATATGATTTTGGTGCTGTGGGGTACAATTTTTCCTTCTTTTTTTGAGGGGGGGTTTACTGGGAATTAAACCCAGGTGCATTATACCTCTGAGCTACACTCCCAGCCTTACCTTATTGTTTTGAAATAGTGTCTCACTCTTGCTGAGAGTCTCAGGCATGTGTCACTGTTCCTGGCACAATTGATCTTTGATGTCCTGAGTCACTTTCATGTTGTTACACACATGACAGATACAAAGATGAGCAGGTGAGCCTTTGAGGAGGTGAAGAGGAAGATGTTGAGAGTTGTGTGGATGTGTGGATGAACTATGGACCAGTTAGTCTAAGGAGTGGGATGCTGAGAGAGACACAAGATATTAGATCACTGACATCATCAAAACTTCTCATGGGAAAAAAACCAAGCAAAATTGAATCCCCTGCCCTGACCTCTCTCATCAGTAGGAGGCTTCTGTTTTGATAGCTATTTTGGAAGAGGGGGATATGGAGACGCAGTGGTGGCCTGTGAATTCTATTTTCATCAAGATATCATTTTATTCAACTTTAAGGGAACATTCAGCATGTTATATGTAAATCTAGTTGTGGTCCACAAGAATTATTCTTAGAAAATGTGAAAGTCCTTCGAGTTTATAGGGCCAAACCTTGTGCTCCGGAGACATGCTTTAATAATTAGTTATTAGCCCCCACACCTAGGTCAAGTTAAACAGTTAAAGTCTATTTGGACTCTAGCATTACCAATTAGGGAGAAGAGTTTCAATGGTTGATATCCTAGGTTCTGGAATTTCTGTTCAGTCCTCCATATTTGGCCTCACATGACTCAAAGCTGGTTATTTTGAGGAAACAGAGGTCTTCATTGATTGAAACACATACAAACACACCCACACATATAAACACACACCCCTACTGATATTTTTTTTTCTCATATCAAAGCTTGCCTGGCCACCTCCACAGAATAGCATGCTCTATTGGTTTAACATTCTTCCTTTAGTCGGCAGACTTTTTACTTCCTCTACAGTCAAAGTCTTCTGCCCACTGGTTGGCTGTTTTCCAATGTCTCTCTCCTAGATTACAAATGAATATTTACAACCATATTTTATTTTTAACATTAATTATATGTAATGTTAATAAATAGCCCTTGTTCACAGCAAAGGGAATTATACTATTCATTGGAAAGAAGAAATTTATAATACTTTCCCTGTTGGTGCTGGAACACAGAAACAGAGCTTGACCTTACTTTATGAAATTGCCTACTAGTCAAAGTTTTGAGCTTCATGACATTATTATCAACCACAGTGATTTTAATTATTTGTCTGGAGACTTTTTAGAATTTTTGTCTTAAAAAAAAATTCTAGCTGGGCGTAGTGGTCCTTACCTATAATCCCAGTACTTGGGAGGCTGAGACAGGAGGATCACAGGTTCAGGGCCAGCCTCAGCTATTTAGTGAGGCCCTCCACAACTTAGTGAGACCCTGTTTCAAAATAAAAAAAAATAGAATAGGGCTAGAGATATAGTTTAGAGGTATAATCATTCTGGGTTCCATCTCCAGTAACCACACACACACACACACACACACACACACACACACACACACACATATATATATATATATATATATATATATATATATATCCCTAGTTATATAACCAGAAACTGTAATATTAGACCTCTGAGAACAGAACACAGTGGAGTTGCTGGGGTGAGGATTGCTTAGCATCTCTACTACAGCAGTCTAGGTAGAATCAATGGGATGGAGGGAGGATATAAAATGGGAAAAATATTGCAACGGTAAAAAATGGAAAGGAACCAGCAGCTAGAGAGAGGAATTCAAGTTGCATTGATGCTTTAAAACCTACATAAATGGAAAGATGAACTGACATTAACATATAGTACAAAGAGAAAATAATTTAAGAATGGGATAGAGTCTAATGAGTTAAAATTCTCCAGGTGAACTTTTAGCCACTAGTAGGATAGTATGTTAGTCAAGTTTCCTTTGCTGTGACATGATACCAGAGATTTATTTTACCGATTTATTTTATTTTGTCTTTTTTGAGGTACTGGGGATTGAACCCATGGGAATTCTACCTCCAAGCTACACCCCTGGCCCTATATTTTATTCTTTATTTCGAAATAGGGTCTCATAAGTTGTGGAGGGCCTCACTAAGCAGCTATGACTGTCTGTGAACCTGGATCCTCTTGTCTCAGCCTCACAAGTTCTGGGATTACAAGCATGTGCCACTATGCCTGGCTGAGGTAATCAAATTTAAAAGTGGAAAAGTTAATTTTGGCTCACAATTTCAGAAGTTCCAGTCCACAGTCAGTTGGCCCCATTGCTTTGGGTCTGAGGTAAAGTAGTCCATCATGGTGTGGAATATGTGGAGGAACAATGCTACTCTTGACATGGAAAGAGAAAGGAAAGGGCCAGCGACCCAGTATCCCCTCCTGGGACACATTCCCCCAGCGACCTAACTTCCTTCCACGAGGCCTCACCTACTGAAGGTTCATCACATCCCAGTAGCCCCATGATCTAGAAATCAAGCTTTCAACACATGGGGCTTTGGGGGGCATTTAAGATCCAAACTACGCTATATACTGCCTGCGGTTTGGATCTGGGATGCCTCCCGATACATCATGTGTCCAGAGGTGGGGCTTTTGGAAAGAGATTGAATCAGGAGGGATCTGACCTCAGATGGCTGAATGCGCTATTGGGGGTGGGACCTACTGGGGCAGCCCTGGGAGAGTTCATCTTCTCCTCAGCCCCGTCCTCTCTCTTTCCTTCTGCTTTTTGGCTGCCAGGAGCTGAGCAGCTTTCGTCTACCACCCCCTTCCACCATGATGTTCTGCCTCACCTCAAGACCACAGGAACGGAGTTTGCCAACTGTGGACAGAAACCTCTAAAACTGAGCCAAAATAAACCTGTCCTCCTTTAAGCTGCTCATGTCTGGTGTTTTGGTCACAGTGATGAAAAGTTACACAGACACTGTGCCTTGAGGGCTGAACTTGAAGACCACCCAAGCTCCTCTCTTCCTCTTTCTTCTGCCCTACTTTTTCTTTTCCCTTCCTGGCAACTGTCTTTTCTATAGAGCTCTCAAAAAGGAAAGGAGGTCTGTCTGCTCTGGCTCTTGTTCCAGTTGAAGCATAAGTGTGTTTGCATCCTTTAGGGCTGCTCACAGCTGACCCAGCTGTAAGCTGCATTATTCTAGCTTTGCCAATTGGTCTGCAACACAAAATCTGGGATGGAACTCAAGAGAGAAGTCAAGTCCTTTACTTATAAATAATAATTGAAGTGATAAAAGTAATACATTCTCTAGAAGACAGAAGACTGAGAAGAGAGATTGATAGAGAACTTCAAGTAACCTATGTCTAGAGCTTAGAAGTAGGGAAATAGATCAGAAATAATCCGAAGAAGCAATTCTAGGAAAGAAAGAGAGAAAAAAACCAAAACCTGAGGACTATTAGGGGAAGGAAAGAGAGAACTTGTGGGAGTGTTGCTGATCAGCAGTGTGACTCTGCAGAAAGAAAACATGCTGAGGAGTTAAATGGACTTGGCAACCAGTGATGACTGTTATCTTTTGAAAGTGGGATTTTAGCAGTTGCTGGATGCAGAGTATGGAATGCACAGAGTAGGTGGTGAGGTGTTGGAGACCATGAATGAAGAACTAAAGACAGGAGCAGTGTAGCTTGAGGGAATAATAAGCAATGCATGCTACATTTTAAACCCTTATATACTTTATAGAATGCATTCTGGCTAAGTAGACATACAAATGAAAAGAAAGAGCTTGAGTGTGTAAGGAGAGTGAAATTGTTGTGGATATGTGTGTGTGTATTTGTGTGCATACATTTATTTTATTTCTATACTTTTATTGGTTCATCATAGTCTCCCATCATAATGCAGCTCATAGTGATGGTGACATGCATGCACACAGCACTTGGCGGGCTCCCCCGGCTCCCTCTCCACAGCCCCCTTCCCCATACAGGATACTGAGTTTGGCATTGGTATTCTCACATAAGTACACACTGTCAATTGACAGAGAAACAAGTTTTCAAAAGTTCCCCTTGGATGGATAGCACCTCTCACTGAAGTGAATGTATCGCTGCATAGAAAAACAAGGGCTTTGTTCAGGTGCCACATGTAGCTTGCAACTTAAACGACAGTACATGGCAAAACCATATATATGCAACCTGCTATCCGCACTTAGGAAAAACTACCCATATACATTTGGTGTTTTCCTCTGTGCTCAGCAAAAGTCATGTCTTTCCTCAATATCCATGGTTGTTCTTATTTATAACCAGAAAAAAGCAGTTAGTCAGTGTGCAATGCTAAGCTCTCTCCAAGTATCCCCTCCCCAGGGTTCGCAGAGAGGTCCAGATGGAAGTGTCCCCAGCTGAAGTATGTGTTGGCCAACAGTTACATTATTAAGCATGGTTTTCCTTGGTTGATGGTCCTGATAAGCTCTGCAACTGCTCACCAAGCCTTAAGGACAATTTTGTGGTGTTGATTATGTTTTGAAAACTACATTATTCCAACCTGAGTAGGTAGCTTGTAATTAGAAGCATATAGTTTAATCATTGTGTGCCTGAACCAGCAATAATTATATATTTTTCTTTTTTGAATTATTTCTCACTTGAAAGTGAAAGAAGAAAAAAAAGAATAAAGACAGCTATCGATATTATTTTATTTTCTTGGGAGAACACAATCCACATATTTTTAAGAAAAATTTAATGTGTGTTTTTTCTTACTTTATGTGAAAATGTTGCAGGTATATTTTTAGTAATTTTTTCAGGGATTTTAAAGAAGACATTTTCTGCTTTAATATATGTAGGTGATGGTGATCTGGTTAAAAATCCACTGGAAAATTTTGCAAGGATTTTGTCAATAAGCAAAGGAAGAAGGGAGGAGCCATAGAAAGGACCACTCTTCCTGACTCCTCCTCTGCTTCCATGCCATCACTTCCATGCCATGAAGATGGCCTCCAAAACTGTGAGCAATTCTGCTTAGAGTCTATCCTCCCTCCCCTCGGATGCATAGCTTAGGCCTTCATTTGCTTTGGGACTGCGATTGACAACAACCCGAGAACTCTACATCATCCTTCATTCCCCCCATTCTAGTCCTCTTTGCACGAACCTTTACACAAACTATTCTCTTCACCATCAAATATCATATTATGAATAGCACTTATTTATAGAAGTTTAAACAGTGTTATTCACTATTGTATCTCAGTGAAGAGAACAATGACAGACACATGCTAAGTATTCCATAATTATTAGTGGGATGACTGAATTTAAAAAAAAATGGAAACTCTCACTAGTTCTTAACTCTTAAAGGTTCTACCACCTCCAATATAGCCATGCTGGGTATCCAGCCTTCAGCACCTGGGCCTTTGGGGACACTCAACACCGAAGCTGTAGCAAAGCTCCCGAATAGCAGCTGCTGTCTATACTGGTCTTTAGCACAAAGCAGAATTCAAAATGCTTTTTTGTAGGTCAATATTTGCCTTCACAGAATCTATTTGAACAAAATGAAAACCTAACAGACGCTCCCAGGACACAGTTATCACTCAACAAAAGTGTGTTGTATATGCAGATATATTAATGCCAGGAAAAATTATGAATTAGGCAAAATATATCTTTAACTTTGCAGAGTTGCTTCTTCCCTTCTAGGTATTAGAAGTTGCTCTCCCAGTCTCCTATCAGACTCTTCTGAATTCTCCCATCCTGAAAAGTCCATCCACATACAACTGACTTCTTCTTTTCCTCTCTTCCCTTCCAAATATAACATGACTTTTCGACCTCATTCACACAGAATCATGCTTTTTCTTTGACAGTGGTAGTATTGGCTTACTCAGGCAAAAGAATCCCAGCAAATTCTTTGCTTAATAGACCATATAACTCAAGAATAATAATGTCTAAAACAAGCTAAAATGTTCAGGTTTTTAAAGAGCCTCAAAGAAATACATGATGCCCATGCCAGAAATATTAAGCAGAATCGGAAGATGATGATGTAGATATTTGAGGATGCCTGGGTGCTTTGGATTAGGAAATTAAAACTCAACCAGAAGAGCTGAACGGGTATGAACATTATAAGGCTATTTTATTTTTCAAAGAGGAAGGTACATAACTTTCATTTCCAATAAGTATTGGAGGAGGACAGCTAGGCATTCTTCTACAAGTTTTAACATAGTATTAATTTTATATACTCATTGTTAATATGAGAAATTCTGTATTTTAATGTCAGACCTCCCTATGTTCCTACACATCAGGAATAAATTGAGCATGTGCTGGACTTCCTAAAATGATTGTAATTTTTCTGTTGCTGAAATAATCAACACTTAGGAGACACCCTTAGACAGATAACTGGGATCCTCAGTTTAGATCTGATTTTCCAGATCTATTTTTGTTACTTGGAGGTGGTAGAGTGAATATCATCATTTAGAAAAATTACATGGACTCACAATCTACTCATGGAGCAGGGATTGTGGAACAAAAATTATATGTATTTGAACGCTTTGGTTATGCCCCCTCTGTGCCTAGCTGAATGAAGAGTTGAAAATGTTTTACTTTGTGTTACCTGTGAGAAAAGTCACTAAAAGTTTCTACCAAAAGTGGCTCTTATTAACTTATCATTTGAAAATGTTTTTGAATGCCTAACATATTCTTAATATGAAGTATATCCATGCATTAAAATTTCCTAGGTAACAATTAAGATTCATATATGGAAAATATAAGGAAAAAGATTGTGAACAGGAGGGGAAACGAAAGAATAAACAGCTTTTGTTTTGTCTTGTTTTGGGTAGTGGGGATTGAACTCAGGGACATTCTACGTCCAAGCTACACCCACAGTCCTTTTCATTTTATTTTTTAAATTTTGAAACGAGGTATCACTAAGATGCCGAGGGTCCCCCTAAATTGCTTAGGCCAGCCTTCAACCTGCAATCCTCTTGCCTCAGCCTCATAAATTCTGGGATTATAGGTGTGTGCTACTATACTTGACAGAATAAATAGTTTTGTTTTTTTTTTGTGTGTGGTACTGGGGATTGAACTCAGGGGCATTCTACCTCCGAGCTACACCCCCAGACCTATTTTTCATTCTTTATTTTGAAACAGGGTCTCACTAAGTTGCGGAGTGTCTCACTAGGTAGCTGAGGCTGGCTGCGAACTCGGATCTTCTGGTCTCAGCCTCCCGAATGCTGGGATTACAAGCGTGCGCCACCACGCCAGGCTGAATAAATAGTTTTGAGTGACTGTTAAGTGTTAGATACATCTTCACATATTTTCTGAATCTTCCTGAGGTGGCTGTGTGAGGTAGGTTTGGTCAGAACTCCCAGGGTTTCCTAACATACCTTCTGGAAGCAATGTCTTTCCTTAAGCTACAAATCTCACTGACTTCTCCTGTTCCTGCCATATTCATCAGTCCATTACACAAAGGTCTAAATGAATGTAACTGGACTTCAGGGAACTTAGAATTTCTTCTGTTCAACAAAAATGTTTATTTAAAAAATATGATGGTGGGCAGGGCAGGACGTGTCTGCAATTCCAGTATTTGAGAGGTTAAGACAGGAAGATCACAGGTTCAAGACCAGCCTCAACAACTTAGTGAGACCCTGCTTCAAATTAAAAAAATAAACTAGGACTGGGTGTGGCTGAGAGGTAGAATGCTTCTGAGTTCAATCCCTAGAACCACAGAAACAAACAAATGTGTCAACGTGCACTCTTGGCCCAGCTACCTGCAGGCTGAGGCGGGAGAATTGCTTGAACTGAGGAGTTTGAGGTCAGTCTGGGCAACACAGTGAAACTTTGCCTCAAGAAAAAGAAAGAAAAAAAAAACAATAATTATTTTAAAATTCATCTCTCTTCCAGTAGTTCTAAAAATATTATTAGCAGAAAAGAAACTCACTCATCCAGAAACTCTAGTGGGAACTATAAAAATCAAGACTTGAGTTTTATTAATTCTCCAAACTCATCATTTTTACTAAAACCTGTCCCACTGCCCACTCCACTGGAGGAAAGCTGACAAGATCCAACTCAAAGTCCCTACTTACTATATAAATTTTATTTAATTAAAAGAATATTAAAGTCCAAAAAATAATAAGACTGTGTATTAAATAGGTGGCAATAGCTACTACTCATGTTACATAGAATTCATTATACTGTAGTCACAAATAGGGAATGAAAGAAAACATTTTAACAGATGTTTAATATGGCTTATAATAGTTTCAGTGTTTTGTCTAAATTAGTAAGCAACAAACATTAAGGATGAAAATTACCACTTTGTTGAAACCTGTTATGCCCAATGACATTATAATACAACACAAACAATATCACTATTCATATTAAATTTAAGTTGATTCTTCCACTATTGATTGACGGAGAGTATTTTTCAACTTTGGATCTAAGCCAGTGATTCTTGTGTCACTTTCTGGTATTTTTATTTAGTGACTATTTTTGTTTTTGTTGTTGTTTTGTTTTTTGGTACTAGGAATTGAATCCAGGGGTGTTCTACCTCTGAGCTCCACCCCCAGTCCTATTTTATTTTTTATTTTGAAACAGGATCTCATTAAGTTGTGGAAGGCCTAAGTTTCTGAAACTAGCTATAAACCTGTGATCCTCCTATCTCAGCATCTCAAGTACTGAGATTACAGGTGTATACCAACACACCCAGCAAATATTTGCTTAAAATTTTTTTTTTTCTAAGTGACTGGGATGTAAAGTCAATTTTATAGCAAGAACAACAAGATAACTCATAAGACAGCAGGTCCAGCACTGACATGAAATTAGGGTAGAGAACCCCTAAGCAAGGAGACTGGGCTGTATGAGGCAGGGATGCCCCCCAACCCTGCCCCCCAACCCTGCAGGGGTAAGTTCTGAACAAGGGAAGAGAAGGGAGTCTCCAGCAAGAACAGCAAGAGCAGTTGTGGGACATAAAGGCACTGAGAAGGTATCTGACTGACTGAGGAGTAGGAAAAAATATCATTGAACAGGGAGGATGTGTTTCACCATGCCTGACATCTATTAGGTGAGCAATACACATGTGGTGTAATGGTTTAGCTATAGAATACCTCCTAGCTCTCACAGAAACAATGCAGCATGTTGGAAGGGGGCTTGATTGCTAGGGAGGGGTCTCGATGGGTGTGATCTTGGGATACATAAGGCCCCGCCTCCCCCTGCTCTCTCTCTGCCTCTAGTCTCCAGGACATAAGAGCAGAACCTTGTGCCCTCCCTCCCCCCACTTCCTGCCATCAAAATCTAAACAAACAAACAAACAAACTGTGAGCAAATAAGTCTTCCTTCTTTAAGTTGTGGTCAGTCATTTTGGCTTATAGAAATGAAAATGTTGACTGAGATACGTGGTGATGGTATAAGCAGGTGGACCAGTTATGGATGTGCTGGGTTCAAACCCCAGCACTGTAAAAACAAGCAGGCAAACGAAAAACCCACAAACAAACAATATGTTTTTTCTTTGCAGTGCTGGGATTGAATCCAGGGGCTGGCAAGGTACCTGGCTACTACTTTTTGTTCACTGTATCTGTCCAGAATCTAGCATATGTGAAAGATGTGAAGGATTCCATAGAGAGTTGTCCAAAAGTTGACTGACTAATGTATCTTGCACATGGTATCATCCATCAAATGCTTGATATTATAATTCAAATTATGATTATCTTTAGTTGAATATCTTTATTTTATTTTCTGACCGGAAAAATCAATGATTTACTTATATAAGACAGTTTCTATTTTGATCTGATTTTAAAAAATCTTCTGTAATGTTTCAAGGAGAAATTTTATGGACATATATTGCTAGTCAGAGAGTTAGAGCTTCTACAATAAAATCTCTATTTAGAAACATGGAAACAGTGATTCTAAGTAAGCAATATACTTACTCCTTTATCAACTTAATCTCTCATTCATTCATTCATTCATTCATTCATTCAAGAATGCCTATTATGAACTAGGCACCATTCTAGCTAAACAAAGCAGATACAATTCCCGCTCTCATAAAGCTAACACTCTAGGTGGGGGAGGAAGAAGTAAGCAGAAGGGCATGGCAACTTAAGAGTATGGTAAATGGGTGGAAGGGGGATAGGAAGTGTTCGGATAGAGAAGTGAGAAATTTAGTTTCAAGAACTGTGGCTGAGAAAAGCCTTGCTGAGAAGGGAAGTCTTCCCGTTAAGATGTAAATAAACTGAAGGAGCAAGCTATGAGGCCATCTGGGGAGAGAATTTCAAGAGGGGACAGCACAAGTCCAGGCTGTCAGGACGGAACCATATTATTGACCTAGGCCACACAGACTTGTGTGTCTCCATAATGTCAGAATTTATTGAATAATCATAAATTCACAACAACATATGTGTAACAATATATGTGTATATATATCACAGAAAGACTAAAAAGAATTAAGGCAGTCACAAAATTTCAAGAGGCATAACCGAAAGCAAAGGCAAAGAAAACCGCTGCATGAGTTCCTACAAGTATTCAGATAGGATTGAGGGTTGTTCAGAGTACAGGGCTGTTCAGGGTGCAGAACTTATTCAAGGTGAGGCTTAGGGCAGCAGGCAGTTTCTTGCAGGGAGATCAAGCTGAGCTGAAGCACTGGGAAAAGACTTGGATGTTCATGACCTGTCATCTTCTGGACGAAGTCACCAGATGGTCTGATAGGATGATGGGTGGCCGTGCTGCAGCTCCCCGTCTTAGGCGCCCTTCCTTTAATGTGTTTCAGGTGTTTTATGTTGCATCATTCAGTGGTCTGGTGGATTTCATGAGCTCAGTGGCCTGGTTTCCCTGATATAGATTTGTTATACCCATGCATCCATGTGCTTCTGACTTAATTGGGTAAGTTTTCAGGTAGTCATTTTTCTTTAACATGATTAATTTATTTACCTGGGCCTTATGAATCTTCTGTGCAGCTGGGGGTCATTCTTTTCAATAAGTTCTGAGTATACAACATCTGGTGGTTATTTTTTGCCCAAACCAGTTACCAGGTCATTCTGAGGTAAGGTAGAAGAAATAAAAGAAAAAGGAAATGTAGCTTTAATATGGAAGTCTGTAGCAAAATTCTCCAGTATGCTTCCTCTCCAGCCAGGCTTGTTAGTCCCAGATTTCTGGAGAATTTAGAAGTCTTTAATAATTACCCTGAGTACTGCTGACTATCCTAAAAGGGATATTGATCTGAAAACAAGAGACCCCACAAAGAATCCAGAAAAGTGACCAGTAACTAGACTGGAAACTCACTTACAAAATTCCTTGCACTGTTAATTATCCAAACTAGGAACAGTTAAACATGAGAGAGAGACCTGTTGGTCAGAGGACAGAAGTCACACAAAAGAGTAATCTCCTTGGACACTGTTAGCCATCTTACCTGTAAATGATTTAAACAGAATAGTAATTTCCTTGGGCACTGTTAGCTGTCCTTGAATAGTTTAAACAAAAAGATACCTATTGAGAAGATAGTGAAGGCCCCATCAAGACCCAGAAAATGCTAACACACCCTAAATCATCTTGTGGCCGTTGGGGTGTTGTCATTCCCATATGCCTCCTCCTACCCACCTTACATGGAGGTCTCCTATAAAAGGAGAGCCATGAAACCCAAAAGATGCCTCTCACTTTTAAGGTGGCCTGCATTCTCCCATGAATATGTATTTCTTACTTCCCTAAATAAGCCTCTATGTTGCTGTCTGGCTCATGTTGAAATCCTTTTCCCTCAAGTAAGCAAAGGGCCCCACTGGTCCTGAGATGTGTTCCCCTCTGTCCCCTACTGGGAACTGCTCCAGACTCTTCATAGACTCAAGCCTTCTCAGTGACAATTCTGCCTTACCACTTGAACTCAGAGTGGAGAGCTCTGTACAACATGGAGTAACTTAGGGAAGGGCGCAGCGTGCTGCCCCAAAGACCCCGAGGTGACAGTGTGCCCCCATGTTCTAGCAGCAGCAAGGAGATGGGGTTTGGAGGGTCTGCTTTGGGGCATGGGAAGCAGCGTGGACTTGTTCACATGTCAGGTTTTTATCATCCCTTGGACATCTTTTTTATGTAAGTGTTACATTTGGGGTGATAACTGTCCTTTGTAGGTCCCACCCTTAGTGACCCTGTATTGTTTCCCTAACTCTTTTTCACAGGAGAGGGGATCAAGGCTCTGCAGGTAAACTTCTGGTTCACCCCAGTGGACCCCATCTCTGCCTCTTTCCCATGCAGGAGGGAGGTCAAGTGAGTCTCTGCAGGTGAACTTCCCTAACAATATGGGAGCCACTGGGAGTTTCGAACAGAAGAGAGTTACCTGATTTGGTCACATTCTTGGTTATTGCATACCTCTCTATGAAGCTGTCCATGACTTTACTAACTAGAATTTATATTTATTGATTCTTCCTGTGTCCTAGCATCATTTTTTTTTTGGGGGGGTACAGGGGAATAAACTCAGGGATGATCTACCATCAAGCTACACCCCCAGCACTTTTGATTTTTATTTTGAAACAGGGTCTTGTTAAGTTGCTGAGGAACTCACTAAATTGCTGAGGCTGTCCTTGAACCTGTGGTTCTCCTGTCTCAGCCTTCCAGGTAGTAGGATTACAGGTGTGTGCCACCATGCCCAGCTACAAGTCTTTATCTTTATTTATTTATTTATTTGCGGTACTGGGGATTGAGCTCAGGGGCGTTCTACCTCCGAGCTATACCCCAACCCATTTTTTATTCTTTATTTTGAAACCGAGTCTCACTAAGTTGAGGAGTGCCTCAGTAGGTAGCTGAGGCTGGCCGTGAACCCGGATCCTCTGGTCTCAGCCTCTCGAATGCTGGGATTACAAGCGTGTGCCACCATACCTTTATTTTTGATAATAGGTACAGTTGTTCTTCTTTCCTTGGGATATAAATATTTCACAGGTGCTTAGGTCATATTTATGTGTCCAATGCGATGTCTGAATATAGTAGGTGTTTACCAAATATTTATTGTCTTTATGTAGCTTTGCAACTTTGTTTATGGTGAATTCAATTAGGAAATTTTACCCAAGTGCAGAACTAGTGTTATTTAGTATGCTTCCTGACACGACTGAATACAACTTGTACATCATTCATTGGAAAACATTTGCCTGTATTAATGTTTGATGTTTTAAGCAATAATTTGATGTGTCATTTCGTGGATGACCCAAAACATTTAATCAAGCATGTAACAGTCAGGTAGCATTTACCACCATTTGATAATTCCTTTGGCGTTTATCCCAAGAACCGTAGCCCTGGAATTAGTCTTGTGAGTGTGATTTGACAGTATGAAAGGCCCCATTTGCCTTGAAGTATTTCCATTATAAAGACTGCCTCCTCCTGACTGGTACTCAGACCCTTCAACCTTCAGTTTCCACCTCCACAGCAATTCTTTTCTTACAAAACAAAAGAAAGGGCACGGCTTTGACACAGCTTCTACAAAATGCTCACTGGTACTAAGCAACTGGAATCACTCAGAGCACAGTCTAGCGAGAACTTGGTTAAAAACCGTATTTGCACCTCTCTTAACCAGCAGACAACATGACTATCATTTCAGATTTATCTATTTATATTTATGCAAGGCCCTCTAACTCTTCGGGCTGTTAGTGACATAGTGAACATCCCTCTTCTGCCTAAACATCTTTTGGATAAAATGATTTAAGCAGCTTTGATGATTTGGAATAACAGGACTTTACCAAGAGACTGTCTCTTCTGAATTGCAAGTCAAAGTCCTACCCTCCCTCCCCTGACATTTATTTCCCATAAGCAGTGCTAGCCTTGCCTTGGCATTCTTGTAGCAGCAGGAGACCATTATCGCCTCTTTTCTATAGACAATGCCTTTAGGAATTTCCATGTAATCTCCCCTCCCCATTCCTCCTGGACTTGTATTGCCACAGGGGGAGGATTTGGGTGTTAACCCCAGAAAGTCCAGAATAATGAATCGTGTAGACATTTGGCTCAGTATCCAAGGAATCCTTTGAGAGGGGGCTGAGACGCTGTGAGCAATGTACAAGGCGAAGGCTTGGGAACAAGAGCAAATTTGCATTGAAGCATTGGAGGGAAAGAAGAGGCTGGCGGAGGAGGGATGCAAGGCTTAGTTTTTCCCACATGCCAGTCTCTCAACACCATTGCTTTATTTATATATTTTTTAATAAAGATTTTCCTCCCTCCCACTAACAAAAATATCCCTCACTATTAAATCCCATCTCTGCTGCTTTTTGTTGAGTCTAAGCCAGCCAAATCAAAGAAATGGCCATAGAAAGCCCAAGAACTCCCCTGATGCATCTTAATAGCTGTTAACTTCAAAGCTGGCCATGTAAGTGCTAACCCTATTAAGCCAGAAATCCAAAATATAAACACCCAGTTTGTTTCATTAGCATTTAATTACCTAACCTTTTCTGTTGTTAATTTGCAATAAAGGGTAAAGTTTTTATATACACACACATGTATATAAGTTATATAAAGACATTTTAGAATACAAGTTTCTGTTTAGGCACAGCTGCTTCTCCTGTAACATTTATAAATCTAGGGACCCTGGGTTAAGGTCACTGTTTTCTGCAGAGTCATATATGAAGCCTATTAAGAATAGCTTACTTCTACCCCATGACTTTGGATGTTCCCTCAAGGGATTCACAGAATTCTCTTGAATTTGCCATCAATATGTATTGACTGTGATTGTAATTTCAAGTAATGGGGAACACTGAACTCTGATTGCAGGTGTTTCTGGCAGTGAAAGAGTGTTTTCCCCATTTCTTTGAAAATATAAGAAAATATAAAGAAAAAAAAAAAACCTGGTGCTTTTTCCACATAATGTAAAGGTCACTGACAATAGCCCACCTATAGATGCTGATGTGTGACATTTAAACTGAATACAAAGAAAGCATGATAAGCATTAAAAAGAAGTACTTGCTTTCAAGATAGTGCTGCTTACCAAATAATTTCTCTTTGAAAAAAAAATGAATGCAACATTCCATTTTGCTTTCAGATATTACTTGAAAAAACATATGTATACTGTCTTTGAGAATGTGAATAAAGATGGAGCCCCTATTGCTGATATTTGTTTATTTGCTTTTTTAAATAAAAATAGACAATTCTTCCTTAATATAATAGATAATACTTTGGATAAAATACATACAAGTCTTTTTGCCTCAAGGAATTACTGAACCTTATTTTCTTTAACCAATGATCATGTGTATATAGATTTTTAGGCTTTAAATTAAGTTTATTTTTAACTGATACAGAAAAACAAAACTTGTACTTAGTAGTGTGGTAACATGATTAAGATATATATATATATATATATATATATTTTTTTTTTTTTCTCAAACATCTGTCATTTGTTTATAGCTTAAAAATTCAAAATTCTACCTTTTTAAAAAATAATGGTACTAGGGATTGAATTTGGTGTACTCTACTGAGCTACATTGCCAGGCCTGTTTATTTATTTTGAGACAAGGACTCACTAAGTTGCCCAGACTCGCTTCAAACTTGCGATCTTTTTGCCCCAGCCTCCAGCGTAGCTGGGATTCAAGATATGTGTCACTGTACTGGCTTTTCTAGTTTTTTTTTTTTTTTTTTTGTACAGGACATGATTGTATATATTATTGTACAATACAATAGAACTGAACTTTCTGTCCCTATCTAACTGTAAGTTAGTATCCATCGATCAACTTTCCCCTGTCCTTCCTCCTCTCTCATTCTTCCCAGCTGTTCTACTTTCAACTTTTTTGTCTTTTTCTTTCTTTTTTTTTTTTTTTTTTGTGTGGATCTGGAATTGAACCCAGGGGAATTCTACCTCTGAACTACACCTACACCGCCAACTTTATTTTATTTTGAAACAGGGTCTCGCTAAGTTGCGGAGAGCCCTACTAAGTTGCTAAGGCTGGCCTGGATTATAAGTGTGTGTCACCACACTGGCTTACTTTCATCTTCTATGGGATCAGCTTTGTTAGATTTAAAATGAGTAAGATCATGTAATACTTGTCTTTTCTGTGACTGGCTTGTTTAACTTAACATAATGATCTCCAGTTCCATCCATGTTGTCATAAATGACAGGACCTCATTCTTTTTTTGGCTGAATAGTCACTTCTGTAGATGTGCCACATTTTTTTTATCCATCCGCTTTGGTTGTTTCCATTTTTGGGGTATTGCTAGTCTTGCTGTAATGAGAATGGGAGTTCACATTCCCACCAACAACGTAAAAGAGTTCCCTTTTCTACATACGCACCAGCGCACAAATGGCCAATGGGTTTATGAAAAATGTTAAACACCATTATTATTGATACTTAATTCACTAATTCATAAATCATATTTTGAAAATGTGGCTTAGACTGTGCAAACTATAATGTGAGGAAATATTCCTTCAGTGATATATTCAGTCATCTTTAGTGAAACATTGAAGTGTTTGTAGCAGGATCTATGCGTACCTGCTTCCAAATGACGAGTTGAAAAAGTTAAGTCATTAGAAACCATTCTATTTTTGTCATAAATATAGGACACAAGTAACTGGCTAGACTGATTTGATTTCTCTCTGTGAAATGTAGCATTAACCAAACTGATGAAATTAACCTCTGCTTTAGCATTATGTGGTCATAGTTGAGTCAGTGGGGAGGATTAATAGGGTGTGTTAAGCAGGAAAGACTCCCCAGAGGAAAGCATCCCATCACAGCTAGTAAGACACCATTTCTGGGGCTCAGGACACAATACCCCCAAGTATGGCTCACTGGCAAGTGAGAAAATCTGTAGGAGCAAGGTTATTCTGACCTTCCCTCGCCTATCTCTCCCAAACAAGATAATAAAAGAAATTCCCTGACCTTCCTTGTCTGAAAGCAGGACTTAAAGTCCTAACTCCAGCAGAGTCCTGCCCTAAACTGAGAGGCTAAGAAGAACAGGAGCAAACAGGCCTCTGAGGTCATTCATCTCCCTTTTGTCCAATCATACTTCTTCAAATTTAAGCATAAAAATACAATGTTTTCCCTGGGTCTTGGGAATCTTCATTTCTGAAGGCTACTGTGTCACTTAAAACTTTGAAACGCTTTCATTGGTGTCATGTACATATGTGAAATTGTCGATGCCAATTCAATATCATGTATGGGGAAGGGCAGAAGGGAGGAGGGAGGAGGGGAGCTCACCGAGTGCTGTGTGCGCGTATGTCCCTATCACACTTAGGTACATCAAGTTGTGAGGCTACAGTGTACCAATGAAAGTGTATAAAAATAAATCTTTGGTTAAATAAATTTGTTGTAGCTGGGTGCGGTGTCACATGCCTGTAATCCCAGTACGTGGGAGGCAGAGACAGGAGGATTGCAGGTTCAAGCAACTTAGCAAGACTGGCCCTGTTTCAACATAAACAACAACAATAATAATGGCTGTGGTGTAGTGCAGAGATAGAATGCAATCCTCAGTTACAAAAGCAAACAGCCAAACAAATTTGATCTAAGTTTCTTGTTAACCTGCCTTTTGTTATAGGGGTATCAGCCAGGAACCAAGCAGTGAGTGAAAGTCTTTTCCTGTGCACGGAGGGTCCTAAGCAGGTTAGGGTCTGAAGGATGAGTGGGAAAGAAGGGAGGCTGTAGGAGTATGAGTCCATTAGTTTAAATGAGGTTCCTCTTTATAGCTTCAGAGTTGGAATTAGAAACAGGCTCCTTGCCCTGCATATCAGCGGTTCTCAAGGTTTGCTGCCCATTGCAATTGTCGTTCAAACATCACTATCCCCAGGCCAAACTGGAGACCAGTTCAGGTGCATTTAGTTTTTCCTAGATTTTAACATCTCTCAGGCGGGAACCCACCCCTCACTCATTTTCTCAAACTCCTTGGGTGGTTCCAATGCGCAGCTGAGTTTGAGCGCTGCTGTGGTTACTGTGTGGACCTTGCACAAGAGAACCTTCATGAATTCATGCAGGAACTGTATGCAGTGTGGGAAAAGCCCCAGTGAACCTGATGCCACTGCCCATTCTCCTAGGGCCCAATGGGAGGAAAATGAAGACGAGTTCACCAATTTGGATGCAGAAGCTGTCTTCTTTGCAGCTGGAGAGGGCAGAGTATTTTGGGCAGCCTGCTTCCTCAGGTCAGGAGAGGAACAGTATTTCCATGAATGGTTCTTGCTTATGTATGAGCTGAGCTACAGGTTATTTGAGTAATAGGTCCATTATCCAGGTAGCTCTGCAGGGCCAGCTGGCTGTGGTCCTTAACCCAAGTGCTCAGGTAACTTGGAATTGTTGCTTAAACACACAGAACACACAAATCCCTTCTAAATATGGCAGCATTGCTACCTAAATTAATAAGTTATAATGTTTGCATTCTTACTATTGCTTTCAGCCAATTTAAGCAACAGTCTATGACTGAAGGAAAAATAACATGAGAAAGTGGATATAAAGCCAGCGTTCCAAGCAAACATCAGTATCAACTGAAAGAGGGAAAAGAAAACTAGCATGTATTGAGTGCCTACTTTTTGAGGTGCACTCTGCTAAGCATTTTAATAATGTTTTTTCACTTAAATATCATTTGCAACACTAAATTTTTTCTATTTTTACAGGTAGGTACTTGAGCTCAGAAATTAAATTAGGAGGCAGGGCCGCTAGACAAGTTTAAAGTTAATCAGATAATTTAAAGTTAATCAGATAATAATCAGAGAACTGATTTAAGCTTAGTGTGGTGGCAAACACCTGTAATCCCAGTACTTGGGAGACTGAGACAGAAGAATCTCAAGTACAAGGTCAGCCTCAGAAACTTAGCTAAACTCTGCTTCAAAGTGGGAACACTAATATGTTGTTGGTGGGATTGCACTTTGGAAAACAGTATGGAGGATCCGCACGCAAATTGGAATGAACCTACCATATGATACAGCAATACCACTTCTGGGTATCTACCCCAAAAGAATGGAAACTAAACTATCAGACCGATTCATGTGTATCTATGTTTATAGCCACACAATTTATAATTGCCAAACTAGGGAACCAGTCAAGATGTCCATCAACAGATGAATGGATTACAAAACTATGGGATATGTACACAATGGAATTTTACTCAGCCATAAAGAAGAACAAAATCATATCATTTGCAGGGAAATGGATGGAACTGGAAAACATTATGCTAAGTGAGATTAGTCAGTCACAAAAAGTAAAAAATCGGATGCTGTCCCTAATATGCAGAAGCTAGGGAGAAAGTGGGTCATAAGAGGGACTCCAGATGAAGAAGGAGAAACCTTAGATGAGCAAAGAAGGTGACTTAACTGAAGGTGATAGGGGGTGGGGGCACATCCTAATGCACATGATGTACTTTCACAAACATATCAAAGTCAATCACTAAATTGAACTTGAGAAGGCGGGAGAGCAAGGAAGTGGGGCAGTAATTGGGGAAGCGTTAAATGAGAAATGTGTGCATGTATGCCTTTACCAGCTTGTACCTTACAAAGATGTATGATTACAATACACCAATAAAAAAAATTTAAAAAATACCAAGTGCTGTGTGCATGTATGTCAATGTCAACATGATTTACATTATGATGTTAGAAGATAATGCACCAATAAAAGCACATAAAAATAAAAATAAAAAATAGAGCCCACTGTCTTGGTACATGCCTGTAATTCCAGTACTTAGAAGGCTGAGACAGGAGTATCAAAGGTTCCAGACCAGCCTCAGGAACTTAGTGAGACCCTGTTTCAAAATAAATAATAAAATAGGGCTAGAGTTGTAGTTCAGATGTATAATGCCCCTAGATTCAAGATCCAGCAACACATACACGCACACAGTGAAAAAATGGAAAAAAAGATATAATAAAAATAAATAAAGGTTGGGGATGTAGGTCAGAGGTAGAATGCCCATGGGGTTCAATCATCAGAAATACACACACATCAAAAAAGTAAATGAATAAAAACCAAACAAACAAAATCCAAAACTGGTTTATAAGCTAACTGGAAGAAGATGGTTAATAGTAAATCAATGATATTCCCTTTTGCTTTCAATATTATTCAATAGTGATGACAAATGGTGTTTAATATTTTGGAAATCAGATTTAGACTTAAGTTATCTGGAATGCGATCCACAACCAAGAAAATCAAATTAATCATAATTAAATCTATTTTCTATATCTGTACATTTTAAAAACAACTCTTTCACAGATATGGCTGGCAGAAATCAGAGAGTATCAATTCATATTTTAAAATGAGAATTCTAATGATATCAATTGGCTCCCTTGTTCAAGATGTGGGCAAAAAGAAAATAACAGCATTTTAAGTAATTTTCAGATGTAATATATGTTAAAAATTGATACATCTAAAGAAGCACTTTACCAAAGGATTAGCCCAAAGTAGATGCAAATTGTTTCAACTATAATTATTATCGGATCTGATATTATTAACATAGGAGAAGGAAAGATTTCTGCTTGCCAAAACAAATTACAAGACTTGCCCAGATTGAAGAGTCAGAGAAACAGACTCAATGAAAATGTCACGGATAAAAAGAGGGAAGGGTGGAGAGTTGGCATCATTTTTGTAAGCAATTTACCATCCATCTCCCAGTAGAAGACTGAGCAGAGAGCACTGCAAGTATCAGGCAAGGAGCAGAGGGACTTCAGAGGTGCAGGCAACAGCCCTGACTGTATGGAAGGAAAAGTAGCCACTCTTCCATGGACACAGTCAGCTTTGACCTTGTGAAGCACTGGGCAGGAACAGCTTTCCTGGTAATACAGCATTCCTATGAAATCCAGGCAGCTAGGGTTGCAGTAAGGCACCTTGTCAAAAAGTCAGTAAAGGAAGAACCTGAGTGAGTATCTTTTAGGATACATGCACAGCACTCTTGGTGATTTCCAGAAATAACAGGAGACCGTGCTGAGGTTGGTGTGGTGGAGTGAGGATGTGTTGGGTGGTTGTGGGCAAGGAGATTTTGGTATCAATGTACTGCATTTGCACTCATAAAGACATGGGGATTACTCATAGAACATATATGACATGTTTTTAATGCTAACTTATGGTCTTTCTTCAAACAACTCAATTAGCCACAAGCAGCCAAGCCAGTGTCTCTGACCAGAACCGTCCTGGAACCTCTGTTTGCACTATCCTGAGTCCAGGTTGTTGTGTCAGCTTTTCTGCATCCACAATATTTGCATTTAAATAGCAGGTTACTGACATCAGACTTGGTACCTACTCACCAAAAATACTTTTCAGACTCCTTGGCCTGAAGACTTAGCTGTGAAGTCCACGTTTGTTAATTTGAGTGATTCTTGTTATTTTTAGATACATAGATTTGTGGAACTCTAGGCCTGAAGGAGCTGTGCTTTCCCATACTGTTCACTCCCTATGATTGTATTTCTACATGAAAATGAAGTTACTATACCCTGGTCTCAGTAGAAAGGACTGTAGAGTTCATCTTACTCTTTGGCATCTGGAGAGCAGTTTCCCAGTTTATGGGCCTTGAATGTCACCTTTCACAAGGAAAACCGCTGCCTTATGTTATTTCAAAACACTACTTCACTTGTTTTCCTTCTCTACCCCTTGTCACCAGCCTGTTTACCCATCTACTGCCCAGTTGGGATTATAGTTACAATTTAGCTAGGGTAACTAACTACATGAATTAATAATACCACTAGGCCAAGCTTTGCCTTACTAATGGAAAACAGGATAGGGAGCTCTCAGAAGTCCTTCTGGTTGTAAAAGGGTAATATAATGCACAGTGGAAAAATTGTGTATGGAAAAATTGAGGATTGGGGAAATCAGGGAGAACACCATGCACAAATAATCAATTCAAAGAGACTGATGAGGATGCATTTCTAATATATTTTAAAATTTACTAAATGCATAGATATATTAAATGTAAAATGTGCTTTGAATTACAGAATTCTTGTCCTATTTCTAGAGAAATGTCAAATGACAACACATGCAAAACAGCTAACTTCTGAAAAATTAATAGATATGAAAGATTAATGCTTATTTGTGATTTTTACCATAGCTAAACAGCTGCATATAGCAGTTTTTAAATAAGAAATCATATATTAAGCATTCCATTAATATTCCTTGCTATTGTTAAAACAGATGATCTGTTATGACTTTTGATGGAATAAATTTTAGGATAGATGGATTTTAACATTACTTTTGCTAACTTTATGTTTGGTATTGAGTCAGAACCTCCTCAAGTACTATGAATATATTAATTATAATTGTGGATTATTATATGTGGAAATTATACAGTAGAAACATATTTATTTAGCATATATCTTTAGATAGATAAATTAGTGGATGGAGACATGACATATAGCTAAATCTAAGTCCAGCTTTGCAAACACCCAGGATGGTGGCAGAAAGAGGGTCAACTCTGATTTTACACTTCCCATGGGAGCTGAGATAGTAGGACAGGGAATTTTCTCTGGGCATCAAGGTTCATGCACCAGGACAAGTTGCTCAGAGTATGACAAATATGATCGGGGTGGCAGCATTGAAAGATGGAAAAGATAGGGAGAATTTCCAACAACTGGGACCAGTGTAGAAGTCCTCTGGGTCTCATTTTATTTGTTACCAGAGGTTTAATTATTACTTAAACATTGGGGCAACCAAAGCAGAAGCAGTTCCACTGTGATGCACATTCAAATGGTCTTCTTGTCACCCAGGGCCCCCAAGTTTCCTGGTTGTACAGGGCTCCCTTTTCTTCATCTTTCTTCTATTTCATTTTTTCCTCTGATAAACTAGAGGTGGGGAAGAAGAGATAATCATTATAAGTAATTTAAAGCAGAAACCTCTGCCTTCCTCTTGTTCCTTAAAAATTAAAACAGGATGTCCCCACCACCACCACTAAACTGAACTTGAGAAGGAGGGAGGGCAAGGGAGTGGGATGGGAATTGGGAAAGGATTAAATGAGAAACGTGTGCATGTATGCCTTTATCAGCTTGTACCTAACAAAGATATATGATTACAATGCACCCATATATATAAAAAAAATTAAAACAGGAGGAATCCAAGATGACAACTGAGAGAAAAATCTCATTTCAGGTGCTGTAAAACTCAAATCAAAACTGCCATAAAAGTTTCTTGACAGAAGAAAAAAGCAGTGAAAAAGTGAACAAAGTAATGAAAATTGAAACGCAGCTGAACAATACCCAGAAAGCAAGCCAAGGAGAATGAAGGAGCCTGCACACACCATGGCAGATTGGCCACCATTGAGCCACATGGGCAGTGTGGGGTCTACTAGCACTGAGGCATCTAATGGCCTCCTGCATATGCAGGGATCAGAAGTAGAGTAAGAGACTCCACACCCTAATCAGGCAGCATATCCCCTCATGATCAACAGTGACCAGAACACCTGGGATGACCAGCTTAAGTCTGTGGCGGGGTCACCCCAGCTCACCTTTCCCTCCTGAGGCAGAGCAGCACTCAATTGTAATTAATTGCATGGTCACAGGGGGCCTGGTGGCAAACAATATAATCTGTAGCCTGCCCTTCTAGTAGTTGGATAGGAGCAGAAGTGTGGGAGGGACCCAAAGCACACAGGGCATAGAGAAGTTACAGGCCCCCTGGAAAATGTCACACATTTAGACTGCACACCTGCCACCCAAAAAGCAGAGAGAGATGCAAACACAGGGCCTGTGGAAACATGGAGCCTCAGGTTTACACTGGGTCCACATCCAGTGACACCTGCCTACACAGACAAAGAGCAGCACAGGAACAGGCCCTGTGGAGAGCTCAGACATCAGGTCAGTATCCTAACTACTGCAGGCAATCCACGAGGGAATCCACAAAAGGATACCACCACTATAGGGCACTGAGCAAGTAAGAATGCCTGAAACATGCTCAAAAATCTACTATAGAGAATAGACATTTAAAAGCTGAAAATATCCATGCATATCCAAGAGGACTGCAGAGGCCAAGTCTGCTCTGTATTCACATACTTTCAGGGTTTTTTTTGTTTGTTTGTTTTTCTCTGGTTTTGGTTTTGTATTGCTTTGTTTTACTTATGTTTGTTGGTTGGTTTGGATGGTTGGTTGTTTTGTTATTTTTTGCTCATTTGTCTGCTCTCTTCCTCATCCCTTTTACAAGCTTCCTCCTTTTCTATCTATATTCTTCTCTTCAAAACTTTTTTCTCTTTCCTTTTTTCTCTGTCTCATATCAAGATAATTTCATACCACTACACCTAAAGAAAGGATGTGAAAGATGCAATAATTGTGTGAAGGCATCAATACAAACTATAAACAGTAGCTTAGACCACATGGAAAATAGAATATCACTCTTAGAAGATAACCAATCCAAAAATGAATGCATAGTACATAATCTAGAAAAAAATGGACAACATGAATTGGACATCGATGAGATTTGGGCGAATTTTACAAGAGCTAACCTAAGAATAATAGGTATAAAAGAGGGACTAGAAGTTGAAACTAATGGAATCAACCATCTTTTCAAAGAAGTAATATCAGAAAATTTTCCAAACATAGAAAGAGAAGTTGACACACAGGTAGGAAACATATAAAACCCCCTTCACTCTAGACGTCACAAACCAAGTAATGAAAGTGAGGAGGACCTGGAGCAACATATTCCAAACTCTGCAAGAAAAGAACTAATAGCCAAGATTCTCTTCCCCAGGAAAACTATCTCTCAAAATTGGCAGGGAATTAAAAACTTTCCATGACAAACAGAAGTTGAAGGAATTCATGTCTATCAAACCAGAACTAGAGAAAATACTCAAAGAGATTAACTACAAAGAAGAACTAACAAAAAAATGTCAGAACCAGACAAACAATAATTTACAGGAAGCAAACAACTATGCAAGAATAAACACTACCCAAAAAAGAAGGTAAAACTTAAAATGTTAAGAATTAAAAATCATCTCTCAATAATCACACTGAATATAAATGGCCTCAACTCCCCAATAAAAAGACACAGGGTGGCAAAATGGATTAAAAGCCCAAATCCATCTATCTGCTGACTGCAAGAAACACACCTTACAAGCAAAGATTACTACAAACTAAAGGTGAAGGGCTAGAGCAAGGTAATCCATGCCAATGGAACTCAAATACAAGCAAGAGTAGCAACTATGATATCAGACAAATTAGACTTTAAGCCTAAGCTTATCAGAAGAGACATAGCAGGTCATTTTTTACTAGTAAAAGGAACAATTCAGCAAGAGGAAATAACAATAGTCAACATTTATGCCCCAAACCTAGACATAGCCACTTTCATAAAAACAAACTCTTGGTGATAAAAATTCACACATAGATCCCAATACAATAATAATGGGAGACTTCAATACTCCTCTCACATCACTAGACCAATCTTCTAGACAAAAGGTCAGTAAACATGCCTCAGATCTAAAAAATTACCATAAACCAAATTGACCTATTAGACACATACAGAATATTTCACCTAACTACAGCTGAATTCACATCTTTCTTAGTTGCTCACAGAAGCTTCTCTAAAATAGATCACATTCTGGGCCACAAAGCAAGCACTGGCAAATTAAAAAATGTAACATAATTCTCTGCATATTTTTAAACCACATAGAATAAAACTAGAAATCAACTATAAGAAGACCCAAAGTAACCATGTAAACACATGGAGACTGAACACCACATTGCTGAATGAGGATTGGGTCATAGAAGAAGTATCGAGAGAAATTAAAAATTTTCTAGAAACCAATGAAAACAAAACACAATGTATCAAAACCTCTGGGACACCTTGAAGACAGTTCTAAGAGGAAAATTTATAGCACTGAGTGCCCATATAACAAGAACAGAAAATCACCAAATAAATAACCTAATGACACAGCTCAAAGCCCTTGAGAAAAAGAACAGTCTAACCCCAAAGCCAGTAGAAGCCAGGAAATTATTAAAATCAGAGAATAAATTAATGAAGTAGAAAATAAAAAAAATAAAGAAAATCAGCAAAATAAAAACCTAGTTTCTTGAAAATATGAACAAGATAGATAAATCATTAGCCAATCTAACCAAAAGAGAGAATAAACCCAAGTTACCAAAATAGGAGATGAAAATGGTTATATTACCACTGACAGTATGGAAATCCAAAGGATTATCAGAAACTACTTTGAAAAACTATACTCCAACAAAATGGAAAATCTAGAAGAAACTGACGAATTTATAGACACATACAACCTTCCTAAATTGAGTCAAGAAGATATAGAAAACTTAAACTGACCAATAGCAATCAAAGAGATAGAAGCAGCAATAAAGAGTTTACCATCAAACAAAAGCCCAGGGCCAGATGGTTTTCCAAGTGAATTTTTAAAAACCTTTATAGAATAGATAGTCCCAATACTCCTCAATCTATTCCATGAAGTAGAAAGAAATGAGACTCTCCCAAACACATTCTATGAAGCCAACATTGCATTAATACCAAAGCTGAATAAGGACAGCTCAAGAAAACTATAGGCCTATATCACTGATGAACATAGACACAAAACTGCTAAACAAAATACTAGCAATGCGCATTCAAAACCACATCGAGAAAATTAAACAGCATGACCAAATCAGCTTCATCCCAGGGATACAAGGCTGGTTCAACATAAGAAAAACAATCCATGTAATTCACCACATAAACAGAATCAAAGACAAAAATCACATGATCATGTCAATAGATGCTGAAAAGCATTTGATAATATCCAATACCAATTCATGCTGAAAGCACTGTGGAGAATTTGAATAGAAGGAGCACATCTCAACATCATAAAGGCAATATACAATAGGCCCACAGACAATATCATATTAAATGTGAAAAATCTACAAGAGTTCCCACTAAAAACAGGAACATGACAATTATGTCCATTATCACCAGTTCTGTTCAATATAGTACTTGAGACTCTAGCCAGAGTACTTAGGCAAGAGAAGGAAACAAAAGGTGTAAAAATAGGAAAAGAAGAACTAAAAGTATCACTTTTTGCAGATGACATGATCCTATACTTAGAAGATCCAACAAATTCAACCACAGGCTTAGGGAACTGATCAATAGATTCAGCAGTGTCTGGATACAAAATCAATCTTAAAAAATCAGAAGCTTTCCTGTATACCAACCATAAATCCACTGAAAATGAAATCCAAAGAAACAATTTCACTCACAATATCACCCCGAAAAATAAAATACTTAGGAATAAACCTAACCAAGGAAGTAAAAAACATCTATAAGGAAAACTATAAAAATTTGAAAAAAGACATCAAAGAAAACCTTAGAAGATAGAACGCTCTTCCATGCTCTTGGATAGGCAGAATAAATATCATCAAAATGGCCATCCTCCCAAAAGTGATTTACAGATTCAATGCAATACCCATAAAATTACCAAGGTCACTCCTCACAGACATAGAAAAATCAGTCCTTAAATTAATTTCTAACAACAAAAATCGCAGAATAATCCAAGTAGTTCTTAGAAACAAGAACCATGAAGAAGGCATCACAATACCTGACTTCAAACTATACTACAAAGCTGTAGTAATAAAAACAGCATGGTATTGGCTCAAAAGGAGACACATAGACCAATGGAGCAGAATAGAAGACTCAGAAACTAATCTGTACACTTACAGCCAATTGATTTTTGACAAAAGAGCCAAAAACATATACCAGAAAAAAGACAGCCTTTTCAACAAATGGTGTTGGCAAAACTGGTTAACCACATGCAGAAAAATGGAAATAAATCCCACTTTTTCAACCTGCACAAGAGTCAATTCAAGATGGATCAAAGACCTGGAAGTCAAGTTAGAGACCTTGCAGCTACTTGAAGAGGGCATAGGTCCAACACTTCAACACATAGACACAGGTAAAAACTTTCTCAAAAAAACCACAAAAGACAAAATAAATTCAAAGGAAGACCAGTATGTGAGATTGCATTAAACTGAAGAACTTCTGTGTAGCAAAAGAAACTATCAAGAACCTCAGCAGACAGCCAAGAGAATGGGAGAAAATTTTTGCCAACTACTCCTCTGATAAAGGACTAATATCTAGAATATACAGAGAACTCAAGAAACTCACAGCTAAGAAACTCACAAATAACCCAAACAAAAAATAGGTATATGATCTAAATAGACATTTCACATAAGAAATACAAATGACCAATAAATGTTTGAGGAAATGATCAATATCGTTAACAATCAGAGAGATGCAAATCAAAACTACCCTGAGATTTCACCTAACCCCAATTAGATTGGCAATCATGAAAAACACCAATAGCGACAAATGCTGGAGAGGGTGTGGAGAAGTGGGAACTCTAATACATTGTTGGTGGGATTGTAGATTAGTGCAACCACTTTGGAAAACAGTATGGAGGATCTTCAGACAAATGGAAATGAACCTACCATATGATACAGCAATACCACTTCTGGGTATCTACCCAAAAGAATGGAAACCAAACTACCAGAGCAATGCATGTGTATCTGTTTATAACCACACAATTTACAATTGCCAAACTATGGAACCAGCCAAGATGTCCATCAGTAGATGAATGGATTACAAACTATGGGATATGTACACAACTGAATTTTACTCAGCCATAAAGAAGAACAAAATCATGTCATTTGCAGGGAAATAGATGGAACTGGAAAGCATTATGTTAAGTGAGATTAGTCATTCACAAATAGTAAAAAATTGTGTGCTCTCCATAATAAGCAGCAGCTAGGGAGAAAGTGCGTCATAAGAGGGACTCTAGACAAGAAGGAGAAACCATAGGTAAGCAAAGAAGTTGACTTAAACTGAAGGTGATGGGGCGGGTAGGGAAATACTAATGCACATGATGCACTTTCACAAACATATCAAAGTCAATCACTAAACTGAACATGAGAAGGAGGGAGGGGGGAGGGAGTAGGGTGGAAATTGGGGAAGGGTTAAATGAAAGATTTTGCTTGTATGCCTTTACCAGCTTGTACTTAACAAAGATGTATAATTACAATGTACCAGTAATAAAAAATAAAAAAACAAATAAATTATAGCAAGGTAAAGAAAATTAAAACAAACAGAAACAATAAAAACTTAAACTGTTTGCTAAGGGGAAATTTAAGAAATCTATTTAAAATTTAAATCAAAGTCATCAAGTTTCATAATATTGCATAAAATTATGAAGAGATCAGGTATATGTACAAGTTTTATTTGCACTAAAATTTCTTCTGTTAATGTTTTTCAAAAATTATCTGTATTTTAAGAATTGAGTCTGTAATGTTTATACCTCAAGTTCTTATTCATGGAAGGTGTGTTTTGCATGCCTGAAATGGGAAAGGATACTTTTAAATCTTGCTATTACTAAATTGGCATTTATTTTTAGAAATATGTTGCTTTTAAGTATTTAAATTATTTAAAGATTGCAAGAGATTTGCTGTATTATGCAGAGTTTATTATTAGGAAATGTTACCTAGTTTAGATTTCAGAAAATTTTATTCCTATCTTTTATGTTTCTTTCTTATTTTGCTCTTTTTTATTTGATTGCTAGGAATCTTGAGTGTGAAGTAATTCTAAAATTGGATCAGAGATTTAGCCATTATTTTGGAGGAGTGTTACTTTTTACAGCTCTATTGCTCTCCTCAAAGAAATGGCTTACAATGGATTGCATTCTGAGAGATTAAATTATGAATGGTTTCTGAGGCTCACACTTCCGTCTTTTCACATTATCATTGGCATGACTTCCCTAAAAGTCAATTGATGTAGCTTGAGATGGTAATAGAAGTTGTAGGTACATAGTCCCTTAATTGCCTACCAAAATCCAAGTGCTGAAAGTGGACACATTTGTCAAAACTAATTAGGTAGTATCTTGACCTGTCCTGAATATGTTCAGAGTAACATGGTCAAACCAAATTTGAAATGAAGTTATTTATAGTCTTTTTATGCCACTGAGTGTAAGTATTTATGTTTCACTGAAGAAATGTTAAGATGTTTGTGTATGGGTGCTGCTTATATAAAATATACATATCTGCAATTTTTTTTTTTTTTTGCGGTACTAGGGATTGAACTCAGGGGCATTCTACCTCCGAGCTACACCCCCAGCCCTATTTTGTATTCTTTATTTTGAAACCGGGTCTCACTAAGTTGCGGAGTGCCTCACTAGGTAGCTGAGGCTGGCCGCGAACCCGGATCCTCCGGTCTCAGCCTCCCGAATGCTGGGATTACAAGCGTGC
>PVLC010011430.1:0-19044 GCA_004027655.1 Graphiurus murinus
ACGGTACTGGGGATTGAACTCAAGGGCATTCTACCTCCGAGCTATACCCCCAGCCCTATTTTTTATTCTTTATTTTGAAACCGAGTCTCACTAAGTTGCGGAGTGCCTCACTAGGTAGCTGAGGCTGGCCGCGAACCCGGATCCTCCGGTCTCAGCCTCCCGAATGCTGGGATTACAAGCGTGCGCCACCACGCCCGGCAACTATATTCGTTTTTTATTTTTATTTTTTGTGGTGCTGGGGATTGAATCAATGCAGACACTCTCCCTCTGAGCTATACCCCAGTCCTGTTTTATTTTTTATTTTTGAAACAGAGTCTCACTATGTTGCTGAGGGCCTTGCTAAATTATTGAGGCTGGCCTCCAACTTGCAATCCTCCTGTCTTGGCCTCCCAAGTACTGGGATTACAAGTAGTAGGTTATCATGCCTGGTGATCAACTATATTTAAATGATCAGAGTAAGGGAAGATTGGGGAAAAGAGGGCTTTGGGTAGAGCATTCATAGAAAAAGTAGGACTTATTCTCCAAAGATAAGGGAAATTTTTTCATAGGTGGAGTTTATATTAAAAAGTGAGTTAATGTGGCCGGGCGTGGTGGTGCACGCTTGTAATCCCAGCATTCAGGAGGCTGAGACCGGATGATCCGTGTTCGTGGCCAGCCTCAGCTACCTAGTGAGGCACTTCACAACTTAGTGAGACTCGGTTTCAAAATAAAGAATAAAACTAGGGCTGGGGGTATAGCTCAGAGGTAGAATGCCCCTGAGTTCAACCCCCAGCCGCAAAAAAAAAAAAAAGTGAGTTAGTGTGAACAAAGATCTGGTGGTGTGCATTAGTGTGGCTTTTAGTGGATGCTACATAGAGAGTAGATGGGACTGAGCTAGTATCACATTATAGAGGTTTTAGTAGATAAAGATGAAAATAGGTGTAGTCATACTGATGGTTTTGAAATACAAGTAGATGAAATTAGCTCCTAACATAGCAGGCATCAGAAAGCTGTTTTAGACCTTGGACAATGATAATTTAATTTGATGAAAATTGAATTAATTCCCAAGTCTATACTAACCTTAGTGTATATATATCTGCATATCATATAAGTAGTATATATTTACACACACACATGCATGGTAAGGACCTGTGACTTTCTATTCTTGGTAACTTTTTTTTCTTTTAGATGCAAAGCATCACAAAGACTGATCTCTCAGGATATCCACAGTAACACATACAATTACAAAAGCACGTTTTCTGTGGAAATTGTTCCAATATGCAAGGTACTTTTTCATTTAATTAATGCATATCTCTAAGAATACAAGTGGTTGGGTGGACATGTAATTTGTAACTCCTGGTTTTCTTTAGAGGTGGTTAAAAATTTAGACCAAAGTCCTTGAATGATTTCTGACACACTCAACCTTGTTACAAGATATAAAAAAGTAACCAAGCTTATAATTATGAATTGGCATATTAAGATGAAAAGATCAGTTTGTTATCCTAGTGGAAGTGTGACTGCTCTATGAAACTTTGAACTACAACAAATAATATTTAAAAATCATTAGTGAGCCACTTTGTGGAACATGTACCAACAGGATTTTGGCAGGATTAAATAGTATTCTGGAAATGAGGTCATAGAATCATTTTTATTTGAAAATATAATCTGAATAAAGTACTTAAAATATAGATTATTTCATCTAACTATGAAAATAAAACCCCGCTTCAAAAATATAAATGAATTCAGCAAATACTTGTCGAGCCTCTACTGTATAGAAGGTTATATACTAAAGATTATATAGCTAGAGGTGTCTACCATGTAGGAACTTATATATCAGTATTAAATCACTAATGATAACTGCCATAATTAATTGTAACCATTCTACATAAAGTTAATATGTAGGTACTGTAATAGTTTTGACTTTATTCATGTCTCATGAAACTGAGGTAAACCATATCTTTTTTTTTTTTAATTGTGCTACTGGGGATTGAACCTAGGGGCTTTCTACCTCCAGGCTACTCCCCAGCCCAATTTTATCTTTTATTTGGAAACAGGATCTCCTTAAGTTGCTTAGAGCCTTGCTAAATTGCTGGCTTTGAACCTGCAATCCTTTTATCTCAGCCTTCCTGGGATTACAGGTGTGCACCACCACACCCACCTATTATTTTTTATTTTCAAACAGGGTCTTGCTAGGTGTTGAGAGTCCAGCCTTCCAAGTACTGGATATGTCTTAGCTAAGACATATCATTTTGAAAATGAGGAAATTAAGCCTGGCATGGTGGTGTACCTTGTAATCCAGTACTTGGGAGGCTGAGACAGGAGGATCGCAGGTTCATGGGCAGCCTCAGCTACTTAGTGAAGCCCTCCGCAACTTAGTGTGAGACCCTGTTTCAAAAAAAAAGAATAAAAAATAGGGCTGGCGTGTAGCTCGGAGGTAGTATAATACCACTGGGTTCAATCCCCAGTACCATTCAAAAAAAAAAAAAAGGAAATTGAAACTTGGGAAGGTTATCACTTGCCCAAAGTTACATGGCCACAAAATAATAAAGCCAAGATTTGTACCCAGGTCTGTGACTCTAAAGCTTTAAAGCTGTTAATACTAATTATAGTAGAGTACTATATATGAAATGATAGCCTAAAATAGGGTTGATAAACTTTTTCTGTAAAGGGCCACTTAGTAGATATTTTCCACTTTCAAGCCATATAGTCTCTCTTGCCAACTACTCAGTTCTACTTTTTTGCACCAAAGTAGCTGTTAATATGTAAATGAATGGCCACGGCTTTGTTCTGGCATATTTTACAAAATAACAAGTGTTGGGCCAAATTTGTCCTGGGTGCCATTTTTTGGCAACCCCTACTTTAAAACAGTGAACATTTCCCTGGCACCAACCCTGGGAAATAGGAATTTAGATATGAGAATATATTTAAGCCTTGTGTATTGCTTTTATTAACTCATACAAGTAACTGGGGGGATATACAAGGGAAAGTATAGTCATCTCCTGGGACCTATAAGGGATTGGTTCTAGAACTCCCTGTGGATACCAAAATCTGAGGATGCTCAAATACCTTATGTAAAATGGTATAATAGTTGTGTATAATCTATTTACATCCTTGTTTATACTTTAACCATCTCTATTTTACCTATCCCTAACATGACATAAAGGCTATGTAAATGGTTGTTATTCCATATTATTTAGGGAATGATGACAAAAAAAATGTATATGTGAACATAGTACAGGTGCTTTTTTTTTTAATATATTTTTAATCTGTGGTTGATTGAATCTGCAGATGTGGAATATGTGGCTACAGAGCGCCAATTGTATTTTTGTTTCTTTTTGGAAGTTCTAAAAATTAAGGACTGGAGCAGAGGTACTATGCACAGAATGTCCTTTTATTTTATTTTTTTGTGGTACTGGGGAGCAAACCCAGAGGCATTCTACCTCCGAGATACATCCTCAGCTCTATTTTTAGTCTTTATTTTGAAACAGGGTCTCACTAAGTTGTGGAGGGCCTCACTAAGTAGCTGAGGCTGGCCACGAACCAGGATCCTGCGGTCTCAGCCTCCCAAATACGGGGATTACAAGCATGCGCCACCACGCCTGGCTTCAGAATGTCCTTTTAGTGGAAGAATATATATTAAAATATAACTGAGGTCCTTTCTGTATTTTACTATAAGTTATAAGCAGATAATTATATTTTTGGTTACTAAAATATCTCAATATACATGAAGACTTTTTCATAACTTTTTTGGGCATTAAATCTTTGATAAATATTGTACATATAGCCATTTAATTTACTTTTTATGGATATTAAAAGAATTCACAACTAAAGTTAGAAAAATCACCTTACTCTTGATATTATACTTTTATCATGTACATTGTACTAGCATTTAGAGTGATAAGCATTCATACTGTAATAAAATTGAAATAAAAATAGTCTGGAATGGGTCATAGATATTTAAAATTTTTTTCCTTTTTTTTTTTTTTTGATGGTGCTGGGGATTGAAATCATGGCCTCACACATGCTAGGTAAGCATTCTACCACTGAGCTATATCTAGCTCAGCTTCTAGGTTTTTTAAAGCATTTTAGTTAAGGCACATGTGCCTGTCTTAAGAAAGTGTAGCTTATTATTATTATTTTCAATTTTTTTAAGGTCTGGGTCTTTTCTTTAGGCCTTCTGTTGGTACAAGAATTGAAAATTAACATGTTGGTTGAACGAGTACAGTTGGGTTGGGTTTACTTTGAAGAGTGCTTGTTGGAGACTTGTTACATAGAATTTGTCTCATTTTAAATGTTATTTCTTATAACTAGGATAATGTTGTCTGTCTATCTCCAAAACTGGCACAAAGCTTGGGAAATATGAACCAGATATGTGTGTGTATTCGAGTAACCAGTGCCATCCATCTCATAGATCCAAACACCCTACAAGGTAAGTTTTGGAAATTAGATTTGCCTTGACAGTTTTGTCTTGTATAGCAGGCAGTAATAATTTACGTTGTTAATTTTATTCTTGATAATATTGTATTGAAAGGCCAGTTAAAATTTGTACTATTATTTACTATTGATAAAACATCATGGAATTATAAAGTGTTTGATTAGTTACCTTATATTTTCTATTTAAAGAAACAAGCCTATGAACTTTAACAAATTTTCTAGCTTTATTCCATTACTTTTTTGCTGAAATTGACTTACTTATAACTAATTTTATCATCATTTTAGATTTTAAATATTCCTTTTGTAAAAATTATTATTTTTATGAGTGTGGTACTAGAGACTGAACCCAAGAGCATTCTGCCTCTGAGCTATACCCCAGCCTTATTTTATTTTGAAATAAGAGTTTCACTAACTTGCAGAGGGCCTCTGTAAGTTTCTGAGGCTGACTACGAATCTGTGACCTTCCTGTTTCAGCCTCCCAAGTACTGGGATTACAGGCATGCACCACTATATCTGGCTACGAAAATTATTTTTTAAAGAAGATCTCATTGATAGGTGTTTCAGCATCTGGCTGTATCTCCTACTTGATATTTTTCATAAGTTTCCTATAATGTAAGTTTTCTGTTAGAAAAATTTGAGTTTATTTTGACATTCCCTAGGTCATTCCATTATCCTTATCAGTTAGAATTTATCAATTAAAGGTCTATTTGCAGTATTAGGGTGGACATTCTTTATCTGTCAGGTATAACCAGGCTTTATTTCCCATAAACTAAGCATATAAGATACTCATGTGTTTTTAAGATAAAATGCTAGCATATGAAACAACTATACAACTGATTGAATCTTATTTAAAAGACACTTACTTATAATATGTTTGACACCTGGTATTTCTCTTGTGCTGTGAGAAGTTTGGGACAGATTTACAGAAATAAATGATCCTTTAGAGCAAGTGGGCATTGTAGCTCCTTTGACCTATGTTTTCCAGTTGATATATACCATCTTTGTTCTAGTTAACACATTTGATAACTTCTTGAAATACATCAGCTCTTTTATTTTTTAATGTTCTGTGCATATTCTTAGTTGCAGATATTGATGGTAACACTTTCTGGAGTCATCCTTTCAATAGTTTGTGCCACCCTAAACAGTTAGAAGAGTTTATTGTGATGGAATGCAGCATAGTTCGAGATTTAAAACGCAGTGCAGGTGCAGGAGTGATATCAAAAAAGGTAAGCTTATATCCTACCCACCATTTTTTCCCTTTTTTGGTAATCTCATCTCTCCCTTCCCTCCCATCTAAAATGTGGATTCCAAATATGTTGGGTTAAAAATGCATTTTTTTTGTGTGTGTGTGTTTTAACATGGGGTTGCTGGTAAAATTTATTAGACTTATGCTGCCTGCTACTTTTTTTTTTTTTTTTTCTTTTGTGTTGGAAAAAAGTTTTAGAATTTCCACTCTTTTTATAAAAACACATTTTCTTTATAGAGGTGGAACAAATGACTAACCTTAGCTTTTTAAAAATCATTACTAAGTACTAAATACTATAGTATGCATCGCTAAAACAGGAATATTTTTCTATATAATCAGTGTCTCGTATCATACCTACAAACTATTTAGTCTTTATTTAAGTTTTCTCATTTGTCCCAAAAGTGTTTTCTGTGGTTTGTTCAAACTAGTTTCCAACTGGAGACCACATATTGTACTTCTTACATTTTAATAATAGTTCTCACCCCCCCCCCGCCTTCTCTTTAGTCATAACTCTTCTTAGACAAATAGGACATTTATCTCTTCTATTTCCTTGGAACTGGAAAATAGATCTAAAGGTTTGGCTAAATTTAGGTTAAATATATATATATATATATATATATATATATATATATATATATATATTTTGCCAGGATATTCAAGAGATGATGCTGTATGCTTTTTTTAGTATTATGTCAATAAGAAGATAATATCTGTTTTATTGAAGAGTTGGTTTAAGAGTTGGTGAAAATTGGCTTAGACATGTTTTTGTATTTGGCAGCACCTCTTTCTCTGATTATTACTATGATTGTATGATGATTTATGCATTTACAGTATTTCTTCCCTCCCCTCACCATACTCTGGGTCTTTTATTTAAAAATAATTTTTTAAAAATACTCAAAATTTTGAAATACTCAGATTCCCCCAAATTTAGCCAGTGGGAGTCCCTTCAGAATGGCCTTTCCTTTTGACATGGCTTTTCGTCTTTGAAAACATTCTTGCTTTCTAGCATAACACAGCATTGAGGTGTTCTAAAATCACCTTGTGTGTTTTTTTTTTTAACCCATATCTGAAATAAAGTATTTCTTCAAGGATAGAAGTCTGGTTTCTTGTAGTATGAAGCAGAATTTAGAGATCCTCAATTTAGGTTCTGAGGATAAGGATGCTCATTTTTTTAAAAGTAATATATTGTTTCTTGAAACAAAAATAACCCGATAATTTAAAAAAATAAAAATGGAAATGGGAGACAGATTGCTTTTTATGTGCTTAGAGTAAAAATAAAAAGTAAACTTATTTGTAATAGATACAGAAGAACAGATCTTTTTTGTTTTTCAAAAAAGCTAGTATGAGTTTTTTAGTCTTATAAATAGAAACAGTATAAGAGGTAGATAGTGAATCCTGTTAACATAGTTTAGTCTCTCCGGTAATTCACTTTTCTTTTTTAGTTTCTTCTAAATCTGAGACTATTTCAGTTTTTCCCTTCTACAGCCTCTTCTTTTCATCTCTTTGTTTTGAGAGTCTTAATTCTATCACTAATTTTTATTTTTTGCTCTTGATCTCGCTTTTCTTGGCCTATCAGTATTAGTAAAAATTTGGCATGTGCTACACTTAATTCAGTTTGGAATCTGAAATGTCATTTACAGGTACTTGTAAAGTCAGGTTAGAAAGAGAATTAACAGTTTTCTAGTATAAATTCAAATTTGGGCTATTGTTTCTGTAACAAATAGTTATATAAAAAAATTGCATCTCAAACTAGCAGGTATCCCCTAAAAGACCGGGGTTCTTCAGTGGTGTGCTATTGGAATTTTAAGGTTGTTCTGTCTGAACCCTGTTTTTTTGAACCCTTCGTGTCAAATGTTTCCTTGGAATATTTTCTTGCTTTAAGATTCTCCTACTTGTTGAATTACTGTTTGCTCAGTCTGTATTGGCCAATCTTCCTGTGAAAATACTGTGTTTTGAAAATTCTATGTATATCTTTTTTAGAGGATATCAATGTTTTATAAAAAGGCTTGAATGAAATTTTAACAAAACTCAATTGTGTATTTTTATGTTTTCTTTGAGTCTTTTTCCATATTCGTGATTCAGTAATTTGTTAATTTTGATAATGTTTCAGAGATCTGAAAAATAAAAAATAATTCTTGTCTTTAAAATGAAAATTGGAAAACCAAAAATCAATATCGTATTTAATTTTTTTCTACAAGATGCATCTTGAGTTATGTTTAGATTATTGACGAGTACGTTTTCTTTTTGTGTTAAGCATACCCTTGGGGAAGTCTGGGTACAGAAGACATCTGAGATGAATACAGATAAACAGTATTTTTGTCGCACTCATTTGGGACATCTTCTAAATCCTGGAGACCTGGTGTTGGGGTTTGTATTATTTTATAGTATTTTAAACTGCCAATTAACATTGCAAATATTCTTTGGGAGCCAGCAAAACTACCTAAATCCTAAAGTTTTAAGTTTTTTTTTTTTTGCGGTACTGGGGATTGAACTCAGAGGCATTCTACCTCTGAGCTATACCCCAAGCCCTATTTTGTATTCTTTATTTTGAAACCGAGTCTCACTAAGTTGTGAAGTGCCTCACTAGGTAGCTGAAGTTGGCTGCGAACCCGGATCCTCTGGTCTCAGCCTCCTGAATGCTGGGATTACAAGCGTGCGCCACCACGCCCGGCTAGTTTTAAGTATTTTTAAGAGCCTTATAACTCACTTTATCATTGATAACTAAAACTTGATTGGACAACAAAAGTTCATAGTAGTTCCATTTTGACCATCATCTAAAAGAGTCATTTGTTCCAAGATTTTGTAGGTTTTTTTGGGGGGGGAGAGTTAGTAGTTTTTGTTTTATTGTGTGTATGCTGCTTTCACTTTTAAGAAGTTGGCATATATGAGATATGTAGGGTACAAGGGATTGAACCCAGGGACATTCTGCCTTTGACTACACTACCACCCCCATCCATCCATCCATTTATTTAATTTATTCTTTTTATTTTTTTTTGCAGTACTGGGGATTGAACCCAGGGGCATTCTACATCCTAGCTATACCTCCAGCCCTATTTTTTATTCTTGATTTTGAAACAGGAAGTTGTGGAGAGCCTCACTAAGTAGCTGGGCCTGGCCTTGAACCTGAAATCCTCCTGTCTTAGCCTCCCAAGTACTGGGATTACAGACCTGTGTCACCATGCCCAGCTGTGGTTTAGAACAGTCTTTTATGAATCAAAGCTTATCACTGTGCCTTAAACATTGCATTTGTTCTTAAAGTTTTCGTTCTTTTTACTAGAGAATGAGGAGGTTTTGTTTATATAATAAACTAATCTGTTTTGTTTCTCTAACAAGTATATGGTAAGGTAGGTAGACAACAGTGGATAAATATGTGAAGCTCAGGGATAGATCTTTGTTGGGATCTGCAGAATCATGTTCACTATATGCTAAATTGCAAAACTTTTAAAGCAGGAAACATACTGAATGTTTGACTTAGGAAAACGTTTTAGGCCATATCTCTAAAATAAAAAGTTACTTGCAAAGAGAAATAGTCACTAATTTTTTCATTCTTTATATTTTAGATTTGACTTGGCAAACTGTAACTTAAATGATGAGCATGTCAACAAAATGAACTCAGATAGAGTTCCAGATGTGGTAATAAGACTTTACGTTTTTCTTTTTGCCTGTGTTAAAAAGGTTAGATATAACTCTTTACAAGAGAGATGCATGGCACTTTTGAAAATTAAAAAAAAATTTAGAGATTTCTTTGAAATCATATTTAAGACATAATAGCAGAAGTCTTTTAAATACTTTTTCCTGGTGGAGTAAATAAAAGATTTATTGATTATTCTTGTTCTTAATAACCAAATTTTGATTCTCTCAAAATATTTGATAATATTAATCTGTAAACAAAAATAAGTTTACAGTTAGAAATAATGACCTTTAGAATTTATTCAGGTCCATTCTTATTTCATGTTTATTGTCTGGTGAAAAAGGCATTTAGAGTTAAGACAATTATACATTAATTGTAGTTGAAAATAATCCTCACAGTATCAAGTCTTGAATAAAGACCTTTATTTGTGAAAAGTGATAAATTTTAACACGAGTTTAAGAACTATGAACAACAATGAGTGTGAAAGACTATCTCCTATTTGCATAATCTTTTAAAATAAACATTGGTTTTCTTAGCTGTGGGTCAAAATAAAGTCATTGTGAAAGAAAGACCCCCACTAGCACGTCACTCAGTTGTGCTTTATTTCATTGACAAATGAAAAAATAGTAAGAGTGTAAGTCAGAATAGGTATTTCTGATGAGGTCATAGAGGAGACCAAGGAGGGCTTATGAGATTTTGTGTTGTGTAAGATGATTTTCACTTAATCATTTCCCAATTATTAAACAGTGTTCTAAGATGTACTGTTGTGAAATTTATATGTAGTTTTGTAAGCACTTACTCATGATGTTTCAGAGGAAAGTTCTTAAGAAATCTTTCTGATACTGCCTCTTGGTCCCTATAGCTGTCTCCTGAGGTATAACCACCGATACTAGTTTAGTGACATCTCTGGCTTTCCTGTAACATTTCATTTTTTAACTTGGCTGGATTTTGTGGCCCTACGGTGTAGTTCTTTTGGTTTATAACTTTGTAGATGTTTCTCTTATAGGTATTAATCAAGAAGAGCTATGACCGTACCAAACGTCAGCGTCGAAGAAACTGGAAACTGAAAGAACTTGCAAGAGATAGAGAAAACATGGATACAGATGATGAAAGGTCCCACTTTAACCTTCTATATTGTGTCAAAATTCTTGTGATAAATTGTTTTTATATTGAAAAGAAATGGGCACCACACACAATTGACTCTTGCACCCAGTACTAATTTTGGATATTTTTTAAGGTACTGATAAGGAATTGGTATTAGAAAATGTAATGACATTTAAAACAGATTTATTAATTATTTATGGACCTTATAATTTCAGTGTTAATGTAAATAATTCATTTGGAAAGTTAAAATACAATAAATTATTTACCTTGTGGATATTACAAGTATCAGTGAGTACTTATGATTTGAGATTACAATATCTTGACATATTTCTCATAATTCATTTTAAATAAATATGCACATATATATACGTTAAATGAGTCAGATGTTATAAATACATATTTGACTTTTATCTGTAGACTTAAAAATTTATGCCACAAAAACTTTAAACTTAAAAACTTTGCCACAAAATTTTTTGTAGGAGATAGTGGGGGGTATCTTCTTATTGTCTTATGTTTAACATCACTTTATTTTCAGGTGTTTTATATCATGTAATTTTGAAAGAAAATACTTTCTTAGCCTGTAAGTTTTTAATTAGCATCCATATTTTACCTTTTTAGAAGATTTTATCACTTGGAGCATATTTACTTTGTAATATTGAAAATGAAGAAAACTTCACACTTTCTTTGTGAAAGTGAAGTATTTAAATGTTTCTTTTTCCTACAGGCAGTACGAAGATTTCCTTGAAGATCTTGAAGAAGATGAGGCAATTAGAAAAAATGTCAACATTTACAGAGGTTGGTGTTTTAGGAGTGTTGAAGTCATATATAGTACTAGTTACAGTATTTTGGTATCTTAAACTTTTATTCCCATAAATGACTTTTCTTGTTTATTTTTTAAACTACTGTAGTCTAGCTTTTATAAAAATACACTTACGAAACAGTAAAACTTATTGTTGTTTGCTATACCACACCCTGGCATGGTGACTTAAGTTGTTAACCTCCTGCATGGTGGAAGTTTATTTATATATTTATCCAGATCATTTATTCAGTGGATATTTGAATGCCTGTTCATAAGATAAAAGAGCTTTTATTTTGATTTTGAAATGGTCTTGCTAGGTTCCTGACAGTCTCACTACTTGCTGAGGCTGTACTTAAACCTGCAGTTCTAAAAAGCTTTTAGTATAAGTTAAATGATACTAACAATTGTGGGGGCCAGGTATTGTATAATTCTGTATTTGTATTATTTGAAATTCCCCTTGTATTTTTTCTTAGATTCCACTATCCCTGTGGAAAGTGATACAGATGATGAAGGAGCACCTCGAATTAGTCTGGCTGAGATGCTTGAAGACCTTCATATTTCCCAAGATGCCACTGGTGGAGAAGGTGCATCAATGATGATATAATGAGATCATGTTATAAACTGGTGTGTCTGTGGGCTATGAAGTTGGACAAAATACCTCGACTGTGTGTTCCATCTGTGTGTCCATATTTTGAGAGGAATTTGATTTAAACCTGAATAAATATGACTATTTTGATTGCTCCTTCAAAGCACTAAGAAGATTTGATGGTTTTGAAGTTTTAGGTAATAAAAGATTAGGGAGAATGTAATTATTACCGATATGTAGGCCATTTTATATGTATAGTTTTATCACTTTACTTTTTCTATATGAAGCACTGCAGTATTTCCCACATACCATAGTGCTGGATTTAAAAGCTTAAAAGTTGTGATTCCTTGGATGTTCATTAAATATTCAAGCATAAAATAAGCTTTCATATTCTTTCTGTTTTGATTGCTTTATGAGCATATGAAGAGCATATAAAAGATAATTTTTCATATGAACTTATGCACTTTAATTCACTACATCATTTTTGTATCCTTGGGATAGGGAAATTGGGGGTCAATTTATCATTGGACATTCAAGAGTCTTATTTCTTAATAAAACTGAACATTTCCAAAAGGGGTTTTTTTTTTTTTTGCATGCTGGCAATCAAATGCAAGGACTCAAACTTGCTACACAGGTACTCTTATCACTGAGCTACATTCCCAGCCTTGGAAAAGCTTTTAAATTGAGGGCTATCTTAATTTTTATTGTAGTAGAAAGAAATATATTTTAAATGTTTAGAGATTTGTAGAAATTATAGACAAATTATTTAAAGGTTAAATAACAGTTCTTTTGTTATTTTTACTTGGAACAGCAGCTTATGGCAAGAGCATACTTATTTCGTAAAAATGTCTTTATCACATCAAAGATTTTGCTTTGGAAATTTTGGTTTACAAATTGAGAAGGAAACAATTTTCTCCAAGTTTCTATCATTGAACATATCATCATCAAAAAGAATATTAGATTCCATCATATAGGTGAGGAAATAGTAAAAATGAGATATATGCTTTATAAAACCATGAATCAGATTTGAATAAGGAATGATTTGCACATCATGAAAGAAGAACCTTGCAAATTCTTCCTAAGGGAAAAGGTACAGTTTTCCCCATCCTCACTCAGTGACTTTACAGTTTTGGTATTTGATAACCACATGAGGATACTGTATTGAGTATCTGGAATTGGCACTCAGGATCTCACCTGTCAGTGGATAACCACACTGAGCACAGGAGTAATGGAGAACTGAGGTAAAGAGCTGTGGTCAAGAGAAGTGTGAGTTGGGTGTGGTGGTGCATGCCTGTAACCCCAGTCCTTGGAAGGCTGAAAGGAGAGGATTGCATATTTGAGGTCAGCTTCAGCAACTAGCAAGACCCTGTTTCAAAATAAAAAAAAAATTTAAAAAGTGCTGGGGGCATACCTAGAGGTAGAATGCCCTTGAGTTCAATCCCCAGTACCAAAAAAAAAAGAAAAGAAAAAAAGGAAATTTGTTTGAGCAAGGACAGCACTGTCAGTTCTTTCTTCATCAGTGCATATGTGATTCTGGACACTCAGGATTTCTTGGACATTCAAGACTGTACAGACAGCATCATTTTGAGCATTTAAAAGTCTCTTGTTAGAAAGCTGTTAGCTGCTAAAGCTAGAGGCCTGGAGAGTAAGACAGTTCCTGTTGCTAATCCAGCGTGGAAGGTATCTAGCTTTCACTGCTCCCCTTCACCCCACACAAATGTGTTAAGGGCAGCATTTGGCTTGGGTTTTTTTTTTTTTTTTTTTTTTGCGGTACTGGGGATTGAACTCAGGGGCATTCTACCTCCGAGCTACACCCCCAGCCCTATTTTTTTATTCTTTATTTTGAAACCGAGTCTCACTAAGTTGTGGAGTGCCTCACTAGGTAGCTGAGGTTGGCCGCGAACCTGAATCCTCTGGTCTCAGCCTCCCAAATGCTGGGATTACAAGCGTGCACCACCACGCCCGGCGCGGCTTGGGTTTTAATGTGTTCTGAGAATGAAGTATTGTGAGTCTTTCTATAAGCAAGGCCGCACTTAATAAATATGCCAAACTAAGTGCTGTGCGATGAGCACAAGCCAAATGGAACATTTTCCTTTTTGAAGATTGAACTCCCTAATTTTGACGTTGTGATTAACAGCCTAAATTTCTTTGCATATTCAGTTGGAGGTGTGGATCTGAAAGTTATATTCTATTCTTATAACTAGTAGGGATGGTTTGTCATAATTCTTCATAGGTGAAAATGACCACAGAAAATTCTTGCTCATAATCCATGTTTACCTTGTCTATGTTGAGATTTTGAAAAGTGTGAAAATAAAAACAGCCTTCTCCTGTTTTGTCTTTGAAATGACTCCGTCATTGTCATATTTACCTGAAAAAGTATCATACAGTTTTCCTAAATGGAGTTGTTAGAAGTACTTGGCGTGATTTTCCCCTGAAAAATTTTGTTTTCTATTTTATTTAGTATTTATTTATTTAATTGGCAATGGTAGAGATTGAACCCAGGGCCTCACATATGTTAGATAAGCATTCTACCACTGAGCTTTACCCCTAGCCTTTTTAGAAAGTTTTATTTTTAGGCTGGGGTGTCAGTAATTTGCTCAGGCTGGCTCGACTTTGAGATCCTCCTGCCTCAGCCTCCTGTGTTGCTGGGATTACAGGTGCTACTGTGACCAGTAGTCATAATTATTTTTGATGTTTTATCTTTATCAATGTGGAAACTTGCTTAAAAGAAAAAAAAAAACTGACAAGGCAAAAGAGTAAGAGCATATTATCTAAGAGTTTGCAGAAAGTTAAGCAGCCTTGATAATCTACCATTTTAGAGTATGGTTTCCAGACTTAGGTTTGTGGGTTCCGCAACACTTTTAGTGATGTCCCAGAGTGGACACAGGTTGAAATGGCTTGTATTTATCAAATGCACAAGAGGCTGATTCTGAACCAAATCAGTATGATCATTATGTAGCTAGATCTGCACTTGAAGCTACCATTTTATAGTCAAAAGTCACTACTGAGCAAAGGAAGAGTTGAAGCAGGGAGTTTAGCAGCATGAAGCTGATTGAGAACACAAATTCAGGAAGTCCAGCCTTCCTGGTCATTACTGAGTCAATGCCAGAGTTATCTCTAGAATTAATGTTAGTGTGTTCATGTTGATTCCATCCTAAGATTACTTGGTATGATATTGTATCCTACTTTACCTGTTATTGCTAGCCCAGGGAACATTTACATTTTAAATAACTAGTTTTTCCATAATTTCAGACTTAGAAAAAGTTACAAGAATACTGCGAAGAATTCCTGGATATGCTTTACCCAGATTTGTCAAATGTAAACATTTTGGCTCATTTGTTTCTTTTTCCCTCTTAGTAATTTTTTACTCAAGGATGTAAGAGTAGGTACAGAATGGGGTATATCTCAGTGGTAGGGTACTTGCCTAGCATGCACAAGGCCTGGGTTCAGTCTGCAACCACATACACACGAGTAAAGTGCAGACATGATGCCTATTTACCTTCTAAATATTTTAGTGTGTTTCCCCCTATGGAGGGGGGAAAAAAGGAATTTTGTAATCAGTGCAATTTTTTGAATAACATTGACTCAAAACTGTAATCAATAGAATGTATGGAGGTTTTGTCAGTTGCCTGTTAAGTCCTTTACAGAAAAAAAAAAATGTAAGATTGTGCATTGCATTGGATTTTCATACCTCTTTAGTCTTGTTAAACCTGGACCAGTTTCTGAGTGTATGTTTCATGTAATTGACATTTTTGACGAGTCCAAGCTTGATATTTTGTAGAATGACCTCAGTGTAGCTATGTCTCATGTTTTCTCAGGGTTACATTTAGGTTATCCCATTGGCAGGACCACCCCAGAGACGATGCCAAGTTCTCAGTACATTGTGTGAGAAGGCACGTACTCAGTTGGTCCAGATGTTCTTCAGCCTTGCTCCGTTATTAGGTGGCTTTCCCTTGCTCGTGTATTTGCTACTCGTTTGTTTTTCATATCAATGTAGACTCTAGGATTTTTACTTTATTCAGTAACATTTGTTTATAATCATTAATTTTCACTTGGTTCTTTAAAAATTCACCTTCAATTTACAGTGGGATCTGCTCTTTGTATATACAGGTCTGAATTTTAACACATAGATTATGTACACAATCAAAACGCAGAACAATTTTATCAACCCCTCCCCCCAAAGAAACTCCTTCATGCTAACCCTTTGTGTATGAACCCCCTCCCTTATCAGTTCTCCTGGCAACTTCACATCTTAAGAGTTTGCATCTTCCAAAATAAACAAATGGAATCAGGTAGTATGTAGCTTTTTGAATTTGGTTTCTTTCACTTAGCGCTTGAAGCTCATCCAGAGTATTTGTGTGTATCAAGAGCTGGTTCCTTTTTATTTCTGAGTAATATCACCTAGATGTATCACAGTTTATTTATCTTTTGAGGTACTTTTGAGTTTTCAGTTTTTGATGATTAATAGTAAATCTGCTATGAACATTTCTGTACCGGTTTTTATTTTATGTCAACAACTAGGAATGTGATAGTTAGATACTATAGTATGTATTTCTTTCTATTTTTTTTTGTGTGTGTGTGGTACTGGGGATTGAACTCAGGGGCATTCTACCTCTGAGCTATACCCCCAGCCCTATTTTTTATTCTTTATTTTGAAACATGGTCTCACTAAGTTGCAGAGGGCTCACTAGGTAGCTGAGGCTGGCCGCGGATCCGGATCCTCCAGTCTCAGCCTCCCAAATGCTGGGATTACAAGCATGCGACACCACGCCCGGCCTATAGTATGTATTAACTTTATAAAAATGTGCCAAGCTTTCTCAAAGTATCTGTAGTTGGTGCCATCGTGCTTGCCCAACAGCAGTGTATAAGAGTTTTAGTAACTACATCCTTGCCGGCACTTGGTGGTGTCAGTTTTTTGTTTGTTTTTTTAAGCCATCCTAATAGATTGGTGATATCTTTAATTTTAATATGCATTTCCCTAGTGGCTAATAATAAGCATCTTTTCATATGCTTATTTGTTGTTTGTACATCTTTGATAAAATGGCTATTTAAATCCTTTGTCTATTTAAAAAATTGGTTTGTGTCCTAGTTTGGCCTGCTATAACAGAATACCATGAACTGGATGACTTATACAGTAGAAACTTCATAGCTCTGGAGACTAGAAAGTTTAGGATGAGGCCTTCTTCCTGGTTTGCAGATGGCCATCTTCTTGCTGTGTCTTCATATGGCAGAGAGCAGAGAGTATATGTCTCATGGCAGAGAGCAGAGTGAAAAGAAATCAAACTGTGGCAGAGATCATTCCATCAGCATCCCAAAGGCCTCATCTCCAAATACTGTCTATCACTTTAGGATTAAAGTTTTAACATAGGAATTTTGGGGGAACATAAATATCCAGTCCTGGTTTTGTGTACTAACTTTTTTAGGGGGAGAGGGAATACTGGAGATTGAATCCTGGAGCCATCTACCTCTGAGCTATATTCCCAACCCTTTTTATTTTTTATTTTGAGACAGGGTCTCCCTAAGTTGCCCAGGCTGGCCTTGAACTTAAGATCCTTCTGTTTCAGCCTCCAGAGTAGCTAGAATTTCAGGCAAGCCTCATGGTGCCTGGCCTTGAGTTAATTTCTTATTTTAGTGTACACATCCCAGAATTGACCAATGGAAACCCTTCAAGTTGGGTCCTGTATTTTCTACAGGTGCCTCTTCATATATTTGGTTTTGGTCTTGTTCTTGAATGCTGCTACAGTGTAACTCTGGGTAGGTTTTGAATTTCTGTTGCTTAGGCCCTAGCTGCAGTCTGCTCTTGGCTTACTTTGCTTCATGGGGGATCAGTGTATTATAGTGCTGTTTCAGTTCAGTGGTCTCTGATTTAGGAATCAATCATAAAATGGTTTCATAAAAAGTAGTGACCTGGCCAGTGAGTGGTGTGGAGCATTGCAGAAAGCAAGAAATCAATCTTCTTTCTACAAAATAATGTGGTGAGAATATTCAATTTTAGTTCTTGATACATTTTGAAAGAATTGCCTTATTGACTGGAAAGAGGTATGATTCTGGGAGTCTTTTGACAAAACAAGATCTGTTGTACTTAAAAGTTATTAGGAGTATTTTGGGCAGCCACTGTGTTTCTGTAGCAATGCTGTTAGTATTTCATCACATTTTCCTCCTGACAGTTTCACATAAATGCAGGTATTTATGACCTACTTCCCAGCATTGTTGTGAAGTACTTTAAGATAATATAGGTAATAGTACTAGCTTATGAAGTGGTAAACAAATAATTCTTCTAAGCAGGCTGTATGATAAAACATGGTTTGTAGTTACCTTACCTGCTGTGTGACTTAAATTTTCTGAACATCTGTTTTCTCATTTTTTAAAGATACTGTTCATGACACAGTATTGCTAAAAAATTTTAGAGCACTCAGTATGTGACAAATTATTCAGTAAACAGCATTTGCTTTTAAAATTTATAATTGCAGTCTTACGGTTTAGTACTTAAATTGAGAAAAATACTGTGTTCATACACTTCATAGCAGCATAAAGCTTCTTCTACAAAATATATATTATATAGAGTTCTAGAAAGACAAGGAGAATTATCCATAATCTCACCACAAGGAGATTATCACTTAACATTTTGATGTATTTCTTAATGAACTTTTTAAAGAGTTTTAGATTTATAGAAAAATCAAGATGTACAATACAGGAAGTTCTCATATATGCTATACTATTTATTAATTAAAGTGCATAGTTTATGTAGCGTTCCAAAGTTGTAATCTATTTTTTTCTTTTCCAGAATCTTACCTTTTGTTGTCACATTATATTTCTCTCGATGGTGGCAGTCTCAGATTTTGCTTATGATGGATGATCTTGTGGTTTTGAGGAGTACTAGCTAAATATTTATAGGATGCCCTACTGTTGAGATTTGTTTGATGTGTTTCTATAAGACTGGGGTTATGAGATAATGGGAGGAAGACTGCAGAGGCAAGGTGTCATTTTCATGACCTCCTATAGAGAGTACATACATCATCATTACTTATCATAGTTGATACTGACCTTGATCAGTTGACGGAGGTAGTGTTTGTCCGTCTTCTCCATTGAAAAGGCAGTCTTGTTTCCTTCTTTCCTTACCATACACTTTAGAAGAAGTCAGTGTCTGTGTACAGCCCATTTCTATGGGGTAGTGAGCTATGCTATCTACACAAATTATTGAAATTCTTACTGGAAGATTTGTCCTTCATTTATTAATTTATTCAATCATGTGTAGCAGTATGGAC
>PVLC010011430.1:19144-47224 GCA_004027655.1 Graphiurus murinus
TACTGGGGATTGAACTCAGGGGCATTCTACCTCCGAGCTATACCCCCAGCCCTATTTTTTATTCTTTATTTTGAAACCGAGTCTCACTAAGTTGCGGAGTGCCTCACTAGGTAGCTGAGGCTGGCCGCGAACCCGGATCCTCCGGTCTCAGCCTCCCGAATGCTGGGATTACAAGCGTGCGCCACCACGCCCGGCTTAGCATTTCTTGACATTCTGTCATGACAAACTGCTACAGACTCATCTTGTATTTGCTCCCCTAGGATCAGCCATTTATTTTATTTATTTTTTTATTCTTTATTTTGAAACAGGGTCTCACTAAGTTGCAGAAGGCCTCACTAAGTAGCTGAGGCTGGCCGCGAACTCAGATCCTCCTGTCTCAGCCTCCCAAGTACTGGGATTATAAGCGTGACCCACATCGCCCGGCTTAGCCATTTATTTTTAAATTGGATCTTTTTATTCTTGATTTTTCTTCCATTACTGGTGTTTGAATTCCAAGGGTATTCTACAACTTAGCTGTATACCCAGGCCTTTTTATTTTATTTTGAGACAGGGTTTCAGTAAGTTGTTCAGCTTGTCTTCGAACTTGTGGTTCCTTCTGCCTCAGCCTCCTGAGTAGCTGGTGTTACAGGTGTGTGCCACCATGTCTGACCTTATTATTACAGAGTTTTTAAGGTTCTTAAATATTTTGAGGAATAGTCCTGTATTAGTTATGTCTTTTACAGATATTTTCTCCTAGTATGTGGCTTGCCTTTAAAAATATATGAAAATAACTTTTGTAATATGAATTAAATATGTGCAATATATATGATATATTTATGTATGATTATGAGAAGTGAGATTATACTGTATGTGATATTCATGTCTTTTTAAAGTCATTAAAATCTTAATAAACACTTACTAATAAAACAATATTTCCTAAATAGATTATAGAAATAGCTCTGATTCTTTGTCTCTGTGTCCATGCCTTTTATCCTATAGCTCATGATAGGATCAGATAAACATTTAAGGTTTTGCAGGTCATATAGTCTATCACAGCTACTCAACTCCATTGCTATAGCATGAAGGGCCATTGACATTGTGAATGACAGGGACTGCCTACATGTTCCAATAAAACTATTTTATAAAACAGGCAGCAGGCTTGGATATCTGACGTAACTTCAGCACTCTAACTTGTGCTCTGGCCTTTGGGGATTAGAATGAGGTAAAAGTTCTGAGCCCAGGCCTCAAGAAAAGTTATGTTTTCTCTAGGGCTTCTGTCAGAGCTATGAGAACATGCTTGGTTGAATCTGCTAGAGGAAGAGAGACAAGTGACACAGCCAAGTTTCTCATCATCCTAGCTGAAGCCAGCCAACCCTCAGCATGTGAGCAAGCCTACCTGAGCTAGCAGACGTGCCTAGCCATCCCCAACTGACCCCAGACACATGGGCAGTAGACTTGTATGCCACTGAGTGCTTGTGGTTGATTCATAGACTTGTGGCATTAGACAATTAGTTGACTGATCTACCAACATTTAATTAACCAGTCTGGCATTTAGATTTTTTCCTATAACAATCTGTCCATATGTCTCATTTTCTCAGAATATATACATAGAGTGAAATGACTGTCAAAGAACATATAAGAGTCTCACCTATTGTCAAAGTCCTTTCCAGAAATGATACTCATACCATGTGGTAGTTTATGAGTGTCTTTTACAATCTTATTGCTCTTGATGCTTGGCATGCACTCTCTTTTCTCTTAATATTTTTTAAGCTTAACTCAGGTGACATCCAGTCCACAGTGATCTGTTTGTTGAACTTGTGGCTGTTACCATCTGTCCTACTTGGTTAGTTTTTTTTTTTCCCCCAAATTAAGTTGTTTTAATAGATTGCATATATAGGTCAGCCATTAAGAGTAGAAACTTTATATCTAATTTACATGCTTCAGATAATCACCTTTCAAATTTGTTACAGTAAGGTCTTATATCCAAATACCCACTTATACACAGAGCTTTAAGAAAAGGCGAAACTGAGGGAGTTGCCATTTTTAGCAGCAATGAAATATCACTACCCCCTTTTCCCATACCGAATCCAAGTCACTATCAGAGGTGAGTGCACCACAAAGTCACCAGGTACAAAATTGCTAGTTCATTTTAAATCAATAGCTTGAAATTACCCTGACCCCCTACCCTATTACATCCCTTTTTATAAACAGCAAGCATTTTTGCTTTTATACATAGGCTAGCAGGCTTGTTTGAATATGAAAGTGCTAATTCATTTATAGATTTTTCAATCAGTTATGTAGTGCTACAATAAATGTCCGTCCAACAATCTACATAGGAATAATCTTTGGTGAATGAAAATGCAGACTGAATAAGGCTATTTGATTACCTTATTTACATAAAAAGGATATCCAGTGGTGAGGAACAGACAGAAATTGGACAAATACTCATAAGATGTAAAAATTACATCTACCTTTGAATTTTATACTATACATGAGACATTTTAAATAGTCCTGTAGCCCATGCCTATTTTTTCCTCAGAAAAAGAAAAGCTACCTTCATGATATCACCTCTCATTTCAGATTTCCACAGTGTCACTTGAAGCTTCAGCATCAGGATCTTACTTTCTTCAAAAAATAAATACCCCCCAAACATCCCCCAGCCCCAAACCCCTCTGGTTTCTCTTCCAGTGCCAGGTTGCATGATCAGGTCCTACCTCCTGGGTTTTTTGTCCATCTATTGATCAATTAAAGTAGGTAACATGAGCTAGTTCTGGAACCACTACTAGGAGGAACACAAGCTCTTCACTATAATTACACAGCAGGAAAGAAAAGTTAATTCATCCCTAGTGCAGGGCCTCCAAAATTGAAAGAACTTGGCACAACTGGAGCACTGAATTTGTATCCTCCATGCTTCTCAATCATTTTGGATTCATGGGCTGCTCCTCTTTGATCTGCCAGAGTTGCTATGTCCTGTAATTGTTTTCTTTGTTCTTCATTAAGACCATGAGTCAGAGTCTGATACCACACTGGATTATGGTTGTATAGCCTTAAGTATTTGATACTCATCAACAGGGTTATCTTCATCATCAATGATTGTGGAATAGCCTTTCAGAGCAGTCTCCTCAGCATCATCTTCCTCCCAGTCTTCATCATCTCCATCTTCACCTGCTTGCTTAGTCAGCATCTCCAAATATTCTTGCCCATCTTCATCAGTATCCTCTCCATCACTTCCTGGTTCCTCAGTTTCATCATCATCTTTGGCTTCATCATCATCATCACTGTCATTCTCATGTTTTGCATGGCAGGCCTATGCTCTTTTTAATCCATTAAATAAAAATAAAAGCTGGCAAAATCTGTCCAGTAGCCTGATTTAAAAGTTGTGATATTTCATTTGGGAGGCTGAGACTGAAGGATCCGGGTTCGCAGCGAGCCTCAGCTACCTAGTGAGGCCCTCCGCAACTTAGTGAGACCCTGTTTCAAAATAAAGAATAAAAAATAGGGCTGGGGGTGTAGCTCGGAGGTAGAATGCCCCTGAGTTCAATCCTCAGTACTGCAAAAAAAAAAAAAAAAAAGTGATATTTGTTCCATATGAATAACAGCACAGAGGCCCAGAACACACATCCTTCTATCATGTAGACCCAAGAAACAATCAACATCATCAAGCCACTGTGTAATAGAATGGTTCATAACTGATCCAACATTATTAGGGAAGATTTTCTAAGGTATTGAGTAGTAGGTGTGGATTATAATACAAAGCTGTAACTGCAACTTGCAGGCACATCGTTTGAAGATCACTTGTCGTCACTTCTCTTGTTGGTGTCTCTAAAGCTGCTTCCACGAGTAAAGGAATAATGCACTGGTCTACTTGGTTAGTTTTTATAGGCTTCCTGAATTATTACTGTTTTTTTACATATATTTGTCTTTCTCTCCAAATAGACTATGGATTTCTTCAGGGCAACATAAATGTAGTGCAATGCATAGGCCCTCAAATACATTTTAGTGGTACAATCGGATTTGAATCACATCTTAATTGCATGTAACTCTGCTTTAAATAATTCTTTAAGAGTTTGTCCATCAAATAAGAAATCAACCAAATTTTGATGGCTTTGGAGAGAATGTAAATGGGACTTTGACCCATTGTCCATGTTGGTCAAGACTTCATATTGTTTATAGAACAAAACACATCAATTCTATATTTTGGCAAATTTTATTATTTTAACCACAAAAGTACGATGTAGTAGTAGCACAAACTCTTTAGTTTACCACATCATAAATTATTTTCTTTCTCTAGAGTTCTTTATGGTATGTAATGGCACGTTTACTATTTGAAAATAATCATGTGGACAGCAAACACCAATGATCTGTACTAAGAAGGTAGACTGTAAGAAGGAAAAACTATTGGGCAACATTCAGTAAGTACAAAGTATGTCTGATGGATTTTCTACTTTGGGATGAGAGTACTGACAGCTGCCTGACAAAGGCTGAGATAAGTCAGTATATAATTGGATTCGAGAGTATCAGCATAAAAGAATGCTATGGAAGTCTTTTGGAATGCGATCAGCTTCCTGAGGTGGCAACACTGATTGATTTAGAATGTGGAATTCTGTCTCAAAAAGAGTCTTTATACAATCTGTGTCCTAAGGTTCTGTTTTGGGCATTTTGCCTTTTGTAACAATAAGTAGACTCTGATACTAGGTAAATCTATGATAGAGCAAAAGTTTGTTTAGGGTTGTTATTCTAATCCCCTACTATTTGCCTTCTCTAGTTTGCCCTTTTTCTCTTTTTCTCAGAAATGATCTGCTATTCATAATAAGGGATAAATAAATAGTTCAGGGATACATTGTGACTCCTGAGTGTTTTCATTTTTTTCAGGAACTAAAGGCTTTTCAGGGAGCAAAGGTACTTTTGGATGGGCAAAATACCTTAGGAGCTAGCATGTCTTCTGTGTGGTAGACTGAAAAATTCTTCATTCCACTGTGGTAATATAAAGCCTTCTATTTGACCTGTCCTCATGGTGGGTAGAATTTTTTTTCTCTGCCCCTTTGCTTTGGGTTTGGTTTTGCACATTGCTTTGGTTGATGAGATTGTAGTGATATGGTAAAAGCAGAGGGTTCAAATGCAGTTGCTTATTTGCACGTATAATTTTGTCTTTCTACCATCACCACTAGAACAACATGCCCTGGGGTAGTCAGTGCCTCCTAAAGTGGGCTCAGAATGGAACTTGGGAAGCAGTGTCACCCCAAACAACTCATAAATCTTTGAGTGTGAGAATAAACTATTATTATTTTAAGCCATTGAGATATGGGGTGGTTTCTTACACAGCATTGTTGGCAATAACTAACTGATGCTTTTTGCATTTTTTTTTTAAGAATCTCGGTGCTACTTCTTATTACTAAACACAAAATGCCCAAAGATATACAAGCAATACAAATTTTAAGCACTTTTACAAAAGTGAAAATATAAAGAAATGAAGATTGTGGATTTATGTTTGCAAACATTATTTTACTCTGTGAATCCATCTGGTGTTAACGTGTAACAATTTATCAAAATTTATATTTGATCCAACTGTAAGAATTATAGTGGGCAAAGCTGATGAAATCCTAATAATAAATAGTCTAAGACAAATAATTATAATTAAAATTATATGATCTTCAACTGAGTATCATTGTTATAATTTTCTGTTTATCAAAACTTATTTTACCTCTATTTCAGGAATTAGAAATTATTTATTTTTACTTACTTATTTTTTATCTCAGCTTTTAAAGCTTAAAGCTCTTTAAGTATTTCTGCCAATTTGAACTACTTTTGGCTCACACTTATCTCCTAAAACAGCTTCAAGGTAATCAGTGTGACTTATGGTCATTTTTGTCTGCAGAATGTTCAACTTTCATCTTTATACTAAAGCAGTAAGGCAAGAAAGCAATTCTTTTTCTAAATCAGACAAAGAGAAATTCCCACTTTAAAAGTCAGGAATCAGAACCACTGTATATTAGCTTGCCAATAGGAAATTAAGGCTTCTGTGATTTTCTTTTATGGTTAAACCATAAGGTAAGATTAGCAGTGTTAGTGCCTGCGAATGTTGTATTTACAGGTATTTGGACTTAAGTCACAAGATGCAAATATTGCCAACTCTTCAAAGATACTGGCAAGTTTGGCAAGGATCCCAATACAAGATGGTATTATTCTGTATGAGCCAAGAGGGGATGGCCTAATACTTCCCTACCAGGATATTTTAGAAAAGACCACATACACTTGGATGTAATCCTCTGCTACAGGGACTCCATAGACTTTCATCTACTGACCACCGTGGGGAAGTTATTTCTTCCACTAAAGTCTTGAACCTTCAAAGTCACCTATGAGGGTTGGAATCAACCTCTTCCAAACTCCCATCAGTGTTGACACATTTTGACCTCCCATGAACCACGGATGGTGTGTGTGTGTGTGTGTGTGTGTGTGTCGTGTGTGTGTGTGTGTTACTGGGGATTGAACCCAGGAGCATTCTACCTCTGAGCTATACCCCCAGAATGATATTATTTTTTACTTTGAAACAGGCTCTCCCTATGTTGCAGAGGGCCTCAGTAAGTTGCTGAGACTGGCTATAAACCTGCAATCTGCATATCCCAGCTTCCCAAGTACTGGGATTATAGGTGTGCACCACCTCGTGCCAGCACAAATGTTCTTAATGGCATCTAGAATGGTGGATCCTCTGCAGAAGGTTTCCAATTTACTTTGCCTTGATTGTCTGTATCTTTAAAATTCATTTCACTGGGCAGTTGTTGATGTGTAATGCTTTCTTTGTAGAAATAGGCAAACCCATCTTTCCCAACACCTAATGTGGAAGATGCCAGTAGATATATTCTAAAGATTCCCTTGCAGCAGCCAGATTCACTGCTACTGTTGACCTTAGTGGGCATGAATGTTACATTTGATTAATTCCTATGCATTGTTTTTTTCTATCTGCATTGCAGGTTTTAATGGCTTTTAGTGGTGCTCTTGAAGGTGTCCGGAGGGGAGGGGAGGCTAAGAAGACACAGCTTCAACTGTTGCCAGCCCTGCTTCAAACTGAGCAGCCTAATTTTTATTTTAGATATTAGGTTGTATCAGTGTTGGTTTTCTGGTTTTGATCATGTGCTGATATGCAAGATGCATTGTTATACATTGGAGAAGGCTCGGTAAAGAATACATAAGGATGCCTGTGTACATTTTTTCAAGTTTCTGTGGATCTATAATTATTTAAGAATAAAAAATAAGAGTTAAAAACATTGCCATGTGTAACATAATATTAAGGGAAATAAATCTTCCTTTGCTGTTATTCTTTTTAAAGACATTTGAGTGAATATTGACACATCCTACTGGGTTATCTTATTCTTGATACTTGAGATGTTCTTTAGTCCTAGTTTTATTCTCACTAAGTTTCAGAGGGCCTCACTAAGCAGCTGAGGCTGGGCAGGAACCTGTGATCCTCCTGTCTCAGCCTCTCAAGTACTGGGATTACAAGTGTGTGCCACTACACCCGGCTAGGCTTTTGTTTTTGTTTTGTTTTCTTATTAATAGAAATTTTAAGGTGGTGATATGGCTTATCTTAGTATTTATCTTAGTATTTCAAAATGCTTTATAGTGAGAGACAGTTTAACATGACAATGGAGTTTGGTGATGTCTTTCCCTGATCTGGCACTCCCCTCTGATTAAACCATGGAAAATTTAGCAGCATATCTGTGGTGTGCTATACAGAATATTACTTATTTCTTTTTTCTTTTTTTTTTTTTTTTTTGCAGTACTGGGGATTGAACTCAGGGGCATTCTACCTCCGAGCTATACCCCCAGCCCTATTTTTTATTCTTTATTTTGAAACAGGCTCTCCCTAAGTTGCAGAGTGCCTCACTAGGTAGCTGAGGCTGGCCACGAACCTGGATCCTCTGGTCTCAGCCTCCCAAATGCTGGGATTACAAGCATGCACCACCACACCTGGCTCAGAATATTACTTATTTCTACTCCAAGTGTGTGAAAATTTATCAAGAAGGAAGGGAGACTGCTCATATCACTATTTATGAAAATTTCCTTAAAAAGCACAAAGACATTATTTCTGTCTTTACCATACTGTCACAATACTTTAACATGGCACAATGCAGAAATGTAACTTTACTCATAGGTATGTGAAGGAAGTTTGAAATATTGTTAATTGCATAGGCTCAGGAGCCAGATGTCTTGGGTTTGGATCCTAGCTCTGACTTAATAGCCCCGACAATTTGCATTTACCTTCTTAACACTTACCTTCTCTGTGACTGAATCTCATTTGTAAATGGGAGTTTCATTGTTCAAAATTGTGGGGTCCAATTATTGCAAAATTAATAAAACAGTAGTATTATTCAGGCAGGTCTGATTAAAAGGGGCTAGAGGTGCAAAAAGGAAGACCAGTAGGGTGGAGCCATTAAAAAGAAAGAGGCAGCGGTGCTACCCAGAGACCAGAAGCTGCAGATGGCTCAGGCTGATCCCTTGAGTCGACCTCCTGCTGCACTATTGGAGGCACTCAGAATCAGGCCCAGACAGCTGAAAACATGTCATTTAGCCTGTGCCCTATCTGCTTATCTGGAATCACTCCGTTCCCATAGCCACAAGTGTATATACCACCAACTCACACACCTGGAGGAAGGAGCCTTTCTCTCCTTTTAGATTCCTCTGTACCCTCAGTGCCTAACAGGAAGCCACCTGCCAGGAGAGGCTGGAAATGTAGTTTGAGATCTCCCAGCTCCAGATGTTCAGAATAGCATATGGAAGGGCAGGCTCAAAGTCAAAGGTAAATACCTGTGCAGTGACTTCACACACAGGTGCATATCTTTAACAATCAGTGACTATAGCTGTCTCTAAGAAGAAGAACTCGAGGAGCGGCATGCAACAATGGAGGGATTTATTAATTTTTACTCCTTACCTTTCTGGGCTTTGTATTGTTTTTATTGATACAGGGGATTGAGCCCAGAGGCATTCTACCTCTGAGGTACACCCCTAGTCCTTTTTATTTTTGAAACAGGCTCTTGATAGTTGCTGAGGCTGGCCTTGAATCTGTTTCAGCCTCCCAAGTACTGGGATTACAGGCGTGTGCCATCACGCCCAGTTTGGGCTTTATTTTTAAGGCCTTTAGACCCATAGGATTGAATTGATTATACTCACTTCATGGTACACAGATTTTGGTCCAGGCAAGTACCATACTCATTCCTTTCCTCCATTGTCATCCATGCTGTGAATCTGTGAATACCCTTCTCCCATACTTTTATGATACATTGAAATTCTTAAAAGATATACAATGCTATTAATAATGCTGTTATACTAAGATTCTTTTTTCACTAAACATTAGGTTTTTGAGCTGTATCCATAGAACTGTATATAAATTTGGTTCACTATTTTTCATTGCATGGTATTCTACCATACACACACACACATACCCCTGCATTTTCTCTTCTCTTATCTATTTTCCCATTGTTTGGCATCTATGTTGCCTGTATCTGTCTTGCACATGATGCTACAATTGAAGTCTCATCTCTGTTTTCTTGTGGATCGGTTGAGAGTAGATGGAATATACATATCCGATGTGGTAAGCAGCCTCTAAAATGGTTCCCCTTAGTCCCTACTTCTTGATATTCTGGCCATGTTTAATTTTTCTTTTAATGTAGGCTGGATCTAGTGGCTCTCTTCTAACAAATAGAATATGACAAACATGATGAGATGTGTGTGTGTGGGGGGGGACTGGGGAGACTGGGGATTGAACCCAGGGACATTCTGCCTCTGAGCTACATCCCCAGCCCTATTTCATTTTTTGTTTTGAAACAGGGTCTCACTAGGTTGCTGAGAGTCTTGCTACATTGTTGAGGCTATCCTTGATCCTACAATCTTCTTGTTTCAGCTCCTTAAGTACTGGGATTACAAGTATGCACCACCACGCCTGGCTAAGATATCATTTTCAAGATTGGTTTACAGAAAAATTGGGACTTCTGTTTTGTTTGTCATTTTTTAATTCTCATTTTTGGGAGCTCTTCCTCTGAAGGAAGCAAGCTTCCATGTTGTGAACTGATCTCTGGAGGTCCATATGGTAAGTAACTGATGTCTCTGGCCAACAGCTGGCCAAGGTCCTGAGGCCTGCCAGCCACCGAGTAAGTGGAAATGTATCTTCTGAGGCCTGCCGACAGGCACACTGCCCCTTGAGCAGCACCAGCCCACCCTCAATTGCAGTTTTCTGATTCTTGATTACAGTCCTCAGACTTGCAAACACTCAGTAAAGCCATGTCTGGATGCCCGATCCACGAAACTCTGAGATAGCAAACATTTGTTGTTTCAGTCCACCAAATCTCAGGGTACTCGGTTACATAGCAATATATGACTAATACACCCAGGAATGGGATTGCTGTGTTGTATGATATATGCATATTTAACTAAGGATTTGCCAGAAACCTTTACTACCTCGAGTACACAAGGGTTTCTATTTCCTTACTCTTTAATACCAAGACTTTCCCTTTAACTTTTGTGAACTTGGTAAGTATAAAGCAATACTCACTTTAACGATATTTATTTTATTACATGCTACTTTTATCTTTCCTATCACTTGCTACTTATTTGGGATTCTCTTTCAGATCAGTGTGTATTCATATTATTTTGTCTTTGCTTTTCCTGTCTTTTTGTTAATTTGAAGACATTTCTTGTATAAATAGCTCTTACTGGGTTAAGATATTAAAAATATCCTGTCTGTGGAATTTGTATATAATACCTGCTGTTAACATAAAATTTTACTTTGATGTATTTATAACCATAAATTCTTTTCCCCTAAAGGTTTGTGTTTCTGAATCTTGCTAGGCAGGACCACAGACACCCAGTATTTAGATTTTTCAAATGAGTAAAGTTCTTTGCATTAAAAAGCTATTGAATGAATTGAGGTAAGCTAAAAATATGGACAAACATTGATAATATATCATCAACCATCTCATTTGAATTTTCATTGTAATACCACTGAAGTACTCATTTTACAAATAATATGGTAACTGTTAACTCATTCACAAATCTAGATAAAGATGAAGTGTGGTCATTTGGAAGAGACTAGGGCAGATGTAGTATGAGTAAATTGATGCTTTAGAACCCAAAGTCCCAGAAACTACAAAATAACAAAGTATGTGTACGTTGCAAAATATTTTTTTTTTTTTTTTGTCGTGCCCCTGAGATACACCTACAGCATTCTTTATTTTTGAAATAGGGTCTTTCTAAGTTGCAGAGTGCCTCACTAGGTAGCTGAGGCTGGCCATGAACCCAGATCCTCCGGTCTCAGCCTCCCAAATGCTGGGATTACAATGTACCACCATGCCTGGCTTCCTACAGCTCTATTTTATTTTAAAACATGGTTTCACTAATTAGTAGAGAGCCTCGCTAAATTGCTGTGGCTGGCCTTGAATATGAGATCTCCTGAGTACTGGAATTACAGGCCTGTGCCATCATGTCCAGCTTTTTTTTTTTTTTTTTTTTTTTTTTTTTTTTTTTTTTAAGAGAAGGGGAAAAGCCCCAATTCTTTCAAACAACAATTTTAGGTTTATTCAAAATGACCACCAGGTGGCACCAATGCCTGGTAAGTACTTCCGAAAATTAGAAGCATTATTTTCATATGTATCTTAAAAACTTGTAAAATACAAATATGTTGACAGTGTAATTAAGGAGATAATACTTGCCTCCTGCTAATCAGTCTTCCAGAAACCCCTGTAAAAGTTCTAGGCTGATTTAAGTATCTTTCTTTTGTGGTTCTGTAGCTAATAACACTTACCAATTCTTCTGTAATTATTTACTTGAATCTATTTCTTTCATTTGAGGTAGAGATCAGAATATTTTCAGTTGCACTAGGCCCTGAATAGTGTGGCTTTTATATATTTTGCTAGTGAACACTGGGTTTGGGAGAAGTAAAATCTAAAATGTAGACTTTCCAATTTAAACATGTCTTTCAATGTTTTAAAAAACCTATAGGTTTGGGGAAATAATGGATAAACATTTTATTGTTTTGATTTTATATATTGGATTGATAATAAAAATATCCAATATGTTTACTCATTTTCGGGCTGAACTAAAAATCCCATTTCCTTTTGAGAAATGACCACAGAGACACCTGTGGCTTTTAAAAGATACATTTATTTGTGAATTAATATATTCAAGGACCATAATCTGACTTCAAAGCAACTACCTGGACTCCAAATATGAGACTTTTAAAAACCATGTATTCAAAATGGTACCAAGGAGGCTCGGGCTATGGCCGTGAGGTCTGTGATGTCTGATTATCCTGGAAAGGTTTCTATTAGCTTGTCTTCTCTTACCTTCTTAGAAGTGGCATCTTTTCTGTATTATTGGTGCATTGAGAGACGTAGCCAAGTACTAGGCTTTCCCTCTTTGGAAAATATCTCTAGACCCTTCTGATTGCTGTCCACTCATAGTTGGTATGATTTCACTATTGAATACGCTTTTAAACACAATCAATAGCCACAGTTCCCAAAAATGTGAGTAGCGAAGCCACAGTTCTTCAAGACACTACTTGGAGGAAAAACTGTTCTGTCCTTGTTTCCCTCTTTTCAGCTCCCCTTATTACATTAAAGGCTCTCTGAGGCCCAACAGCAGTGGTTCTCAATGGAGTGTTACTACTCTCTAGGAGATGTTTTGTAATGTTGTGGGGTGTTCTTTTGTCACGCTGATTGGTCAGGAAGCTGTGGACAGATGCTAGGCAGCATGCAGTACACACACACAACAATCCCCTGAAAGCAGAGTTGTCCTTTATCCTCTGGGACTTTCCTTTGTCCTGATAGTTTTATAACTGTATATAATTAAGACGGCTACCTAACTCCATTTACATATCTCCACAAAGTAGTTGAGATTTTACAATAAACACTGAATACCTTAGGAATACGATGACTATGTAAATCAAGAGAATTCCGTATTTTTGTTTTGCATGGAACTTTCCTAAGAATAGCTCCTTGTTTCAGAAAGGCACACCACCAGCGAGGTCATTGGTGACACTTGAGTCGCTAATAGAGCACAGCTACCTGACCTGCATTCCTCCTGTCACACTGGGATGATTCTTCATGTAGATGTGAGCATCTTGCTACTCTTGTCTTTTGGTTCAGTTGTGGGGAAACATATATGCTAAGATACATATTATATTATTTGTGGCCTGTCTGGCAATTATGTAAGTCATTTATAAATTTTGTTTCAGAATAGTAAATGAGGAGCCAGGCGTGGTGGCCCACGCTTGTAATCCCAGCATTCAGGAGGCTGAGACCGGAGGATCCAGGTTCGAGGCCAGCCTCAGCTACCTAGTGAGGCACTCCGCAACTTAGTGAGACCCTGTTTCAAAAATAAAGAATAAAAAATAGGGCTGGGGGTATAGCTCGGAGGTAGAATCCCCCTGAGTTCAATCCCCAGTACCGCAAAAAAAAAAAAAAAAAAAAAAATACAAGTTTACTGAAAGGATACTTTGGGTTTCTTAGGGCTGAGAACAACTATCCTAAGCATAGAAATCTAGAGACCTTTCTTATTTCAGCCAAACTTATTTGACAATAGACCATTTTTGTTTAATGCCTGCTGCCAAGTTTCATTAAGCTGTTTGCTGGTTTTTTCACTTTTCTCTCTGATTTTAATGTAAATGTGTTACCCATCCAACATGTTGGCATGGTACTTTCAAGCTTGTACTAATGGATTTTAGAGACCAGAGCTGGAACTCAGACAAGGCAACGCTACACATAGACACTAAGTAGGGAAGGATGGCGCACATCCTGTCTTGAGGTAGAGCTGAGCAGGTGGGTGAACAGAAGCGAGGGGCAGGGAGACCAGCCTGGAAACGCTGGAGACCATGTGCCAGCCTCGAGGAGGGCCTGCTTGCCCAGCCTGGGGTCCTGGGCACTCTCCATACAACCACAGGCAGGTAAGAGCTTCACTGACATCTTTATTTACTCCTTAAAGGAATATATGGGAGTTTTTAAGTCTCAGTTGTGGCTGAGTGCAGTGGCTCATACCTGTAGTCTCAGTACTTGAGAGGCTGAGACAAGAGGATTGCAGATATGAGGCCAGTGTGCAGTAATTTTTTGAGACCCTGTTTTTTAAAAAAATAGGGCTGGGGGTATAGCTTAGAGGTAGAATGCCCTGGGTTCAATCCTTAGTAACGACTACACACACACACACACACACACACACACACACACACACACACACGTCTCGGTTCTGCTAAATTGTTCCTACAGTCATACATATTCTGATTTTGGTCATTTAGAAGCCTGATGTAAGGATGGTTTGCTTTATAGTCTTCTTACTACAAAAGGGTATGTGCATTATAAACAAAGGAAATGGAGATGAGAATGATATGTTTCAAATACTTCCACGAAATTTTCATGAAGGATGTAGTAGGAATTAAGAAGTTAAGAAATGAGATGCTTTGAATGCTAAACAGTAAATAGGAATTTGTCATCACAGAAACTCAGAAACACCTGACAGATGACATCTGGAGATGGCTTAATAAAATCAGTGGATTCGTTTTCCTGTTTGCCACACTTGGCCTGATTAGGAAGCCACAAGGTTGGGAATCAGCACTCTTGGGTTTGACTCTTGCTTTGGTGTGAGGCCTGGGAGTGCAGTTAACTTCTCTGTTAATATTTTACCTGTCTACCACAGAGATTACCAGCATCATACACAAGGACGAGTAGGGAAGTGTCTCCTGTACGATTCAAGATGTGGTGACTAATTAGTTCTGGTTCATAATGCAGAGTTTAAATCAGGTTCCTTTTCCCTTAGTAAAGGGATTTTTCCTCTGTTAGCATAATATCCTATTGATAATATTTATTTAATTAACAGAAACATAATGATTTGTTCAGGAATAGCGATGGTGTTCCTGCTGGAGCCTGGACACCCTGATTGATAGCCTGGGGTGCTTCCCTTGGGTCTTCACCTGAATTCAGTGCTACTTGGGGCCTCATTTCTTCTTTAATTTTGCATAGCTGGATGCTTGCTTGGGGAAGCATCTATTTTCTCTCCCAAATAGTCAAGGTAGGCCATGTGGCTTTAATAAATGACTCTGACTTTAATAAATCCCTATAGCTTCCCCATAGGAACTAAATAAATATTAAGTTTATAAATCCCTATAGGTGTGCATAGATTTCCTCTTCTCATGTGGGCTTTGTCCTGGCCCGTGTCCTGTAGATTATGTAGTTGGCTGCAGGTAAGGGAGTACCCTAGTTTAGGTCTACACCCATTCACGCAGGTCTGCCTGAATTTCCAGGAAGCCCTGCCTTCTAGTGGCCTTAGGAGCTGGGGACATCACTGCAGAAGATTCCTGTTTGGAGTCTCCATGGAGAGCTCAGGTGGTCCAGGCCCTCCCTGAGCGCCAGATTTCAGCAAGGTTCTGACTCACACAGCCAGATTTAGATGTCCAGGGGCCATCCAGAACAAATCAGAACTTCTAACGAAGCTCTAGAATCAACCTAGATCTACCGAGGCATCTTTCAGGCTGAAATGCATGTGCAACTAGCAGACCTCGTGGGAGAGGTTGCTGTAGATCGTCTGCTCTCATCTGTCCCTGAGGTTCTGCTGGGGCATCTCTGGCATGTCACCAGCCTTCTGTGATAGAGGACTGCTGTCAGCAATCAGCTCTGAGGAGCGCCAGAGTCTCCTTTCTGAAGCTGGGGCTGTCCTTCATAGAGTCCTAATTGTGATGTCAGTTTTATTCTCATCATTATATGTTCCCTTGAAATACTGCTTCCTATTTCAAGGTCAGCTCAAATGTCATTTTTTTTCCTCTCTAGATTCCCAACTTGACAGAATACATTACTCTATGAAGGGTTATCTGTGTGCCATGGCATTTTATCCATATCTTCAGCCAAACTTTATATATATAAATATATAAGCATGTGAAATGATTCTGCCTGTGTGCTTAAAAGGAGCTGTAAACTTCTTGAGAGGAAAGTCTATGTGTCGCTTGTTTCATGGATTTCTATGTTTGTAAAGCCTTTTATCATGAGTAGAACAATATATGTTTATTAATTACCTCAAAGGACAGTAAGATGGGACCATTATTTTATTTATTAATTATTTCAACAAATTTATGGAGAACCTGCAAATATGTTAGGCTCTGATGTGTCTTGAAGATGCAGTTATGAATAAGACATACATAGTTCTTCCCTTCGGGGAGCTTGCAATCTCCACTTTCATACCTTATTTCTTCAGTTCATTTCTGCCCGTCCCTGATAAGTCAAGCATTGCTTCTGATGGTGGTGAGCTGAGCCAGACTATTCCTCCTCGCTCACCTGAGAGGTAGGCACCCATGGAAAGGTACTGGTGATGGTAGAAGCAGCAGGTAGCAGGGCAGATCTGTGCCCCCTCCTCACTGTACTCAAGATTGTAGCATGTCCAGCTCTCCCTCAGGGGAACCTAAATGAGCTCCCTGGTGGCCTTGTGCAGCTGCTGATGACAGGAGCCTAGACTGATCTCCTGGAGGAAGTGCCCTGGATGGATAGAGCCAGGCAGAAACAGAGAGTTGAATTTAAGTAAAGCCAAATTCACTTCAGTTCTAGCAGGATAGTCAGTGGGGGACAATTCTCAACATTCAGAGGCAATATTGGGAAGAAACAAAACGAAAAGTTGTAGGAAAGGAACTGCAGATTAAGAAAGGTAGTTAGTGGAGCCAAGAGTCTTTGGTGAAAGAGCTAATGTCTAGACCTTTCTTTTCTTGAATCGACTGGGTTACTTAAAGGTACACTGGTGCCTAGTTCTGTGCATTCAAAAAAGAGTTTAAAAATGTAGTCCTTTCCTCTTAAGAGAACTAATCCTAGCTGCAAGAGAAGAATCACACTGGAGGGGGGAGATATAGTGTGAGTTTGAATTTAAGGACTAGAGGACTATTGTAAAAGCCTCATGTAGAAAAGGGTTGGGTCAATGTGGGATAAAGGCATGGGAAGCCTGCGTGGGCCTGGAGGCACAGGCAGGGTTCAGAAATCCCTGCTCATTCCCACTCAGCAATCCCAGAAACCAGTGAAGTCTGTGCTCAGGCCACAATTGATGAAAACAAAAGCAAGGAGCACAATAGAATGCAGCTTCGGCCTTAATTCAGCTCCTTATGAATACCTTATTTAAAAAGTCACGGGTTGGGAATGCAACTCAGTGGTAGAGTGTGTGCCTAGCATGCACCAGCCCTTCTCCCCCACACTCATTTATCATGGAAATATCACTGGCTTTCATACTTGAGCCTGGGAAAGCCAACATCTCAAATCCTATTGTTTGGCAAAGGAGTGGTAGACAAAAATGGCTGTTACACACGTGAGGTTGTGGGGTTGGCATTTCATCACGTTTGGATGACACAGGTGGATGGGTCTGGGCCTGGGTGAGTTTCCCAGCTCCACCTGGGGCCTGACTCACCCTGTCTGCCTGTGACACCCTTTCGGTGGCACATTTTCTGTTCTGCTAGATTGCTTCTCACTGGTTGAGAAGATGACCTTTTACCAGGGAGACCTGTGCAGGCATGCACCTGCTGTTACTAAACAGGAGCCCCACCTTTTCTGGGGTCTCGCCACACGTAGCTTCCCAAGTTTCATGCATTTCACACTTGCACTTGTGTTAGGAAGCATAGAATTTTGAGTTTCTCCAAGGCATGAAGTAAGTCAGGGACTAATAACCGGCTTTCCTGTGTTTGTTTTGCTATCAGAAGAGAGCTGGAAAATAAAACCTGGGATTTATTTGGACTGGCTGCATTAAGAATGGTATTATAATTTTCATGGTTTTCTGTTTCTGTTAAAAAGAAATGACAGTGATAACTTGATTCTAGTAATGCTGTACTCTGCATTTGACTATTCCTCTAGCTGTGCCCTGCAGTAAGTGATTGTTAATCACTAATTCTAAACTTGCTTCAAGAGAATAAAACAGTACCTGACACCGGAAATCTCAATGGAATTACCTTTGTCACCACAAAACTTTCTAAGATTTTCAGAGTTTTTTTTTTTTTCCCAAATTGTTACATAGGGTTGAAAAGGCCAGAAAAAGCCAAATGTGGTGGTCCTGCTTGTAATCCCAGTACGAGACCAGAGGATCTGGGTTTGCAACCAGCCTCAGCTACTTAGTGAAGGCCCTCCGCAACTTGGTGAGACCCTGTTTCAAAATAAAGAATAAAAAATAGGGCTGGAGGTGTAGCTTGGAGGTAGAATGCCCCTGGGTTTGATCCCTAGTACTGTAAATAAATAAATAGCCAGAAAACTTACTGTTTCATCTTTTGAGTGACAGGCATACCTTTACAGGAATTTTGAGGCAGCCCTGCAATTGGCTGTAAAGTGATGAGCCAGTCGATTGAGTGATTGCTTCCTTCATTCATTCAACACGTGTTTATTGGGTGTCTATTCAGTCGTGCTCTGTTCTAGCTGTTGGGAAAAGAGGAGTGAAAAAAACAGGAAGTTTCTCTCATTTAATGGAGAAAGACAGCAAAGAAAAGAGAGAGGCATTGGTTATTTGAGCTTGAGAAGTGCTGCAGAGAAAGTGACGCTGGGGCAGGGGATGTAGGCTGTGGCTTTGGGAGGCAGGGAGAAAAACATCTCAGTTTTACATAGCATATGGGAAGGCCAGGCTAAGGGAGTGGCCTGAGAGTAAAGGCTTGAAGGAGGGAGAGAGTGTGTCAGGCAGGGAAGCCACAGTTACCAAGGCAGGAGGCGCTGAGTCTGTGGAAAACCAAGCCGGTGATGACATCAGCACACAGTACAGCACTTCCTACCGTGACCCTGTCCTAAAGGCTTTGCTCCATCATCTCTTTTAATCCTCCACGTGTTCCTCACTCCCCATTCACAGATGAAGAAACTGAGGCCCAGACTGGTTGTGTCACTTGTGGAAGCCAGGCAGTCTGGCTCCAGTCTGTGCCTCTGACCTCTCTACTCTGCTGCCTGTGTCTCTTCCCTTGGAAATGTGGAGGGCATTGCTCATCTGCCTTTACTAGGCCAGTTGGCTTCAGGAGAAAGAAGAATATTCTTTTTCTGATTTTTATACTGGCAGTAGGTGTGCTTGTCCTGAATATTTGGTTTACTTGCAGTCTAATAAACTGTGACCTGTGACAATGATTACTGATCATGATTTTTATGTTGGCCGTTGAATAAAGACTCATTCATTTCTCAATTCATTTTGGATTTTATATATTGTTATTACTACCTTAAATCCTTCTAGAAATATGAAGTGATGAATGAGTGGAAGTACATTTAATAAGAAAGTACAGGGGGTGTACACCTGTAATCCCAGTACTTAGGAGGCTGAGACAGGGAGATTGCAGGTTTGAGGACAGAGCATTGTAATTTAGATCCTTTTTCAAAATAAAAGATAAAAAGGTCGGGGCGTGTAACTCAGAGGTAGAACACTCTTCAATTACTAGTACCACAAAACAAATAAACGAAACCAAGTGCAGAGTGCTGAGCAGTTTAGGACTGGGAAGCAAGACGCCTGGCTGGATAAAACTACCCTCCAGCCTGGCCTGGCAAGACCAGGGTCCCGTGTCTCCATTCCCCCAGCCATCACCCTTCTCTCCTTGCTCACACTCAGGTGTCCATGGGGAGCCAGGGAAGAGGAAAGAAGCAGGCTTCGTATTGAAACCCCAGCCCTGCAACCACGTGGTCACGCAGCACGACAGGACATCAGGAGCTTGGACACAAACAGCTCATGCCCTGACCACCACCGTCCATCTGGGGTCCGGGCCCTCGGCTTCTTCATCTGTAAAACAAAGACAAAAGTAGTCCATACCTCTTAGAGTCAATTAAGTAGGGCAGTATTCACATGCGGATGCATATGCAGATGCACATAAACACTATGAAAGTCTTAGCTGTCATTAGTTTGTAGTCTTTAAAATAAAACAAAAACTACTGGGCTTGGCTGGGATTTCCCCAGTCAAATGCCCTGTGGGGCCTTTCTGTGGTACTGACCCCTCATCTTTGGATGACCTCCCTCCTTGGCTATGGCTTACTGGAAACCAAACCAATATGAATAATGAATAAATCCAATGATCAAGGCGAAGCGCCAACCTTCTGTGAGTCTCTGTCCTGTCAGCCCTCTCCTACTAGGTCTCTCCTCTGCTGACTTTAAAAATTGCAATAAAACTGTATATTATCCTGTCAGTTATGAGAAATAGTAGATGATTCAACATCAATTTTGCTGAATGTTTTGGTAGAATGAGTACACTTAAAGCTTTATTTTTTAATGTTTATGGACAGATAAAACAAATTGATAGTTTTTTCATTTTTAAGGTTGATATTTTGTTATTATATAATTATCATAAAACTGTGAAGGTCAGAATAAAATCATTTATAATTCTATTGCCCAGAAATAACTGTTAGTAACTTTTAATTTATTTCCCTTTGTTATGCATAGTTCTTTTTATGACTTTTTCTACCTAAAATTATATCATAAGCATTCTATTATATTACTAACATGTAAATTATTTTCATAAAAGATATACTGGGATCTACATAATCATTTTCTTAATTTAGACTTAAAATTCTCGTAAGTCTCTCCATGGGAAATGTTTTTAAATGTAAACTTTTTTCTGCGTTTCTGATCAGTGCCTGAGGATAAATTCCTAGAAGTGAAATTATTGAATAAATCTCTGATATCTATTGCTATGTAACAAACCACTTTAAAACTTACAGATACTCATCAGCAGTAACGATTGGAATTTTTAAAAAACCTTTACTTATTTGATAGGTAAAATATGATGGGATCTCATTGTTTTACTTCAGATTTACTTGGTTGTTAGTAAACTTCCATTGCTTGATAAAACTTTATATTTTTTTGTTTATGAATTGTCTATTTACTTGGGGGGGTCAATTTGTTTGTGTTAAACAACTTTATAGAATTACATGAGTTAGTTATGCATTATTGAAATTAAGAATGTATCCTATTAGTTATAAATCTTCTTTTCTCTCACTCCTTCCCTTCCTTGCTTCCTTTCTTTCTTCTCATGCTGGGATTGAAACCAGAGTCCTGAGCATTCTAAACATGTCCTTTTATTTTTCTTCATTAAATATAAAATTGTCTTTGTAATTGAGAAAAATGGACAGAACTGTTTTCTATTAAATTCACATGATTTGCTCACCTAACGATTCTCCTTCTTCATCTGGAGTTCCTTTTATGTCCCATTTTCTCCCTAGCTTCCACATATCAGGGAGAGCATATGATTTTTTACTTTTTGTGACTGATTAATCTCACTTAACATAATGTTTTCCAGTTCCATCCGTTTCCCTGCAAATCATATGATTTTGTTAGGTGAGCAAAGAAGGTGACTTAACTGAAGGTGATGGGGGGGCACACCCTAATGCACATGCTGTACTTTCACAAACATATCAAAGTCAATCACTAATCTGAACCTGAGAAGGAGGAAGGGCGAGGGAGTGGGGCAGGAATCAGGGTAGGGTTAAATGAGAAATGTGTACATATATGCCTTTATCAGTTTGTACCTAACAAAGATATATGATTATAATGCACCAATTAAAAAATAAAATAAAAAAAATTAAAAAAAAAGAAAAACATTAAGTAAAAAAACTCACATCATTTTCATAAGAGTGGACTGCCACACATTTGTCTGAAAACAATGATATATATTATACATCTTTATAAGTATTTTGAGTCAATTTCAGTTTTATTCATCTAGTATGTCAACAGAAACTCAGAAAAATGGTATGACTTATTAATTACCTTCATTTGACAGGGATTGAACACAAAATAATTAGGTAACTTTATCAGAACAGAAATGCAGGAATGAAACTGTGTCAGCCTTTTAAATCTCTTTGCAGCTTTCTTACCTGTGGAGTGAGGCTGTAGTAGGGGTGCTGTGGGGCTTAGAGACAGTTTGTGAGGGCCTTGCACTAGAGGTGTGGAAAAAATCTAGAAAGGCCTTGTTTCCAGAACACCAGAGCACATTGTATGAGTGGGCTTTCTGGAGGGATTTGGCTCATGTGGTACTGCTGTCAGTTCTCCTGGGTTAGTGTTTGCTGCTCATTGGAAGTTGTTTCTATACATGTGTTACAAAGTGGAGCAGACCGGGTGCCTCTTTCCAATGGCGCATCAGTGTTGTTAGGCCACAGCTGAAGCAAATGTCTGTGGGACTGTGTGGTACCCTCAAGGAGCTCCTTGGCACAATCTGGTGTCCACTCAACATTCTGAGGGGTCCCTGCTAGTGTTTTGATGGATAATACTCTTTATTTCTGGTTTGTTTCATGTTATTTTGTCTCCTTTGAGATTTGCAGCCACCTTGGGAAGCCAGCAGTTTACCCAGGAGAAAAGTCAAAGCTTGAGGGGGTTATGACTTGCCCAAAGTTACAAAACTAGTAAGTACCAGGCCAGACACCACTGATGGATCCTATAGGCCCCATGTGAAATTTTCCTATTGGATCTTATGTGTCCCAACTCTCCAATAAAGATGTTGTAGCAGATGGCCCTAAAATAAGGACATATGGAATGCTTTGTTTGTTTGTTTATTTCCCCTGTATAGTGGAATGTTGTAGTCAGTGTGGACTCTGGAGTCACTTAGATCCTGGCTTCATTGCTTGTGAGCTGTGTGCTCTTGAGCAGTTACTTAACCTCTCTGTGCCTCAGTTTATCCATCTATATAATAGGAGTATTACTGGTAGCTACCTCAGGGATGTTGGGGAATTAAACAAGATTATCTATGGAAAGCAATAGCACAAGGCCAGGCAGCCAAGTAAACCCTAACTGAGAGATTGGAAAGCTCACCCACCTGTCTATACCTATCTGCCTTCAAAATGTCCATGCTGTGGGCTTCTCACTACCTTGGACTTAGGCACTGGTTCCAAGAAGGCTTTGATGTAAAAGTCTTCCATAGGAGGGATTGTCTGTCACTGAAGTCTCCAGTAGCACGTCCCAGTTTATCAGACTGGCCTCAAGAGGACAGTGTGCAAGTCAGGTAAATACTGGTAGTTTTGAGAAAAACAAAACCCAAAAAGCTACCCACTAACCACTTGTAACATTTTGATTGTCTTCCCTATCTTATATAACCTTTAAAAATTGGAATCATATTTTATCAGGACTTATTGTGATTTAATATGCATGTTGCCTTTTTGTATCATTTTAATAATTTTAAAACACTTGCTTTCATGGTTACGTTGGATTGCATAGGTACTATTATTTATTACTAATTTGGTATGTGGGATACTTTAACGATTATAAATAATGATACAAGTAAGCATGCTGTTATACAAACCTATGAGATCTTCTTTGGTTATAGCCTTAGAATAATTCCTAGAGGTGGAATTATAAGTCAAGGGGGATACGCAGCAAGAGAAATCTTGCTGAGACGCCTCCTAGAAAGTTTTATCCACGTTCCATTCCCACCAATAGTGTACGTGGGCATCAGGGATCAAACCATTCAAGGTTTTCCACATTTTCTCCTACCCAACATTTCCTTCCTACCTTTCATTCTGATAGACCCTCTGCTTTCAATCTGCCCTGGGCTCCAGCCACATCGTTTCCCTCATTGTCTCCTAAACATCCTCCGTGAGTACCATGTTTAAGGCTCACCCTGTCTCTCTGTGGATATCTTCCTCCTCTTTTTTCATCTCTGAGTTGTATGTTATTAATTCAAGTCCCAACTCATCTGCAAGCCTTTCCTGACTGTCCAGTTTGGTGCACTACCCCACCCTCAAAACCCCTCACCCCTACCTTTCCTCTGTCACTCACGTGACACTACATGCTGTCTCATCTGTGAATTATCTTTTTAAGCCCTGAGGAACTTGCACAGTGCAGAATTACACTTATTAAATCTTTGTATTAAGAGCAGGCCTGTAATCCTAAGTACTTGGAAGTCTGGGATAGGAGGATTGCAGAATCAAGCTCCACAAAGACAGGAACTTTTGTTCTGATTATTCTGGATCCCATAGCTGGAGCACCTAGAAGTTTCTTGATAAATGTTTGTAGAGTCTACATAAGATCAATAAATCCATATGCTTTCAAGGTTGAATCCCTAGCAGTCCACTTGGCTTCTCTGGCAGTATTGTCTTATTATATATTCTCATTGGTATATAGTCATTTACTTATTTATTGTCTGTTTCCCTTCTTTTTTCCTAATATAAGCTCTAAGAGAACAGAGACTTTGCTTCATAAAGTACTATATCCTAGCCAGGCGAGGTGGCGCATGCCTATAATACCAGTACTTGGGAGGCTGAGACAGGAGGATCCCAGGTTCACAGTTAGCCTCAGCTACTTAGTGAGGCCCTACACAACTTAGTGAGACCCTGTTTCAAAATAAAGAATAAAAAATATGGCTGTGAGTGTAGCTTGGAGGTAGAATGCCCCTGGGCTCAATCCCCAGTAATGTGCACATTCTCTCTCTCTCTCTCTCTCTCTCTCTCTCTCTCTCTCTCTCTCTCTCACACACACACACACACACACACACACACACACACACACACACACACACACAGAATGATTGTTGAAGCTGGGCGCTGGGTACATGGGAGTTCATTATATTGTCTACTTTTGTATATGTCTGAGCATCTCTGAATAAAAAGTTAAAACACTCCCCCACACATCCATATGATCACATTTTGAAAACCCGCAAGATCTCTACTCCCCTGCCAAATGAGCTAAAATGATGACAATATCAAGTTCTGCAGAGAATACAGAGAAAGAGGACTTCTCACACATCACTGGAAATGGCAAGTAGCACAGTGACTCAGAAAGATACCTTGGCAGTTTCTTATAAAACTAAACATACTTACAATAGGGATCCAGGAATGATTGTATTCTTGGGTATTTATTCCAGAAAAATGAAAATTTATGTTCACACAAACATGTATAAATGGATGTTTATGGTAGCTTTATTTGTAATAGCCCCAGAGGGGAAATAACCAACCTCTAGCACATCTCTACAATGGACTACTACTCAGTAATAAAGAGGAATGATGATTTTAAAGTAGCAGGGGTGGCTAGAGAGAAATTTTCTTGAAAGAGGTGACTTCTGAAGTGAATTTGAAAGATGTTTTGATTTTGAAAGTACAGAAGAGAGTAAGGAAGTTTTCTGTGGACATCTCATATTTTCTTTTTAGTTAAATTCTTCTTAAAGTTTTTTATACTTTTATTGGTGTGTTGTAATCATACATCATAGTGAGGCTCAAGGAACGAACTGTTGACACATGCAACAACCTGTATGAGTCTTAAGAGCTTTATGGGGAGTGAAAAAGCCAATCTAAGAATAAGTTGAGTAACTTCATGCACAGTGTGTATGGATTTAGAGGGAATGGCATGGGTGGCTGGGGAGAAATTTCTTGGAAAGAGGTGACTTCTGAAGTGAAATTGAAAGATGATTCAATTTTGAAAGTACAGAAGAGAGTAAGGAAGTTTTCCACGGATATCTCAGATTTTTTTTTTTAGTTAATATTTTCTTAAGGAGCCTTCTACTTTTCCCCAAAGCTTATTCTTTTATCCCTTTATCCTCTGAAGCTAGATGTACTTGTATTTGGTAAAATGGACCATGGGGACTGGCTTGAAATGTGCTTATTTTGAAGCTTCAAATCGCTTTACAGTTCTTAAAAGGGAGCTCTCTCTGGGATAGGAGGGTTTCCCTTGAAGTCCTGGGTCCTACTGCCTTTTGCTGGGAGGTACTAAACTGGGAACTCTGCCAAAATGAGAGTATTTCTTCTCATGGTTTTTTTTTTTTTTTTTTTTTTTTTTCCTGAGGGGGGGCAGGGTATCAGGAAGAACTTAAAAAATGAAATAGAAAACAATGTACTGTTGCCAATAAAGACTACCGCCTCCACGTAGGCACACACACACACCATTTGCAGTCAGCAGAGTCTTGATTCTGTATTTTCTTGCATTTATTTATTGGGCTCCAGCCCAGAGGAGCCAAATCGAAGGAAAACTAAATGCCAGCTGTAGACAGGTCCCGAGCACAGGCGCTTTATCCTAACATTTGTTAGCTGGCCTGAGGTCCTTCCTCAGTTTTCTCTGATGCCACTCTTCTTCTTTCTGAGGTCTGGGGGCTCCTGGTTCTCTCAGCTTACGGTCCTTCAGGTTTACCTCACCAAAGCTGTGTGGTGTCTTTGCCAGCAGAAACGTTATCTTCTCACATCCTTTATGGGGCAGGACCTCTAAGTCCCTTCCAGGTCACTTGAGATCCAAGGAAGCTCTGGGTAACTAAGCCCTCTCACTACGTACCTGTACTGTGTTGCCCATTTTTACTTTGCTGTGGTCACTCACTATTTCCACCTGTAGGAATGCAGCTTGACACGACTATCGTCATCTTGATCGTAACCTCCATTTTGCTCACCAGGTGACCCTGGTAAGCATTTCAAACCTTGCACAAGAAACAAAGTCATTAAGACAGTCAGCTGAGTGTTTTGTGCTGTCCATCGATGCCTGGACTGTTTCTCTTCTTTTTTTTTTTTTTTTTGTGGTACTGGGGATTGAACTCAGGGGCGTTCTATCTCCAAGCTATACCCCCAGCCCTATTTTTTATTCCTTATTTTGAAACTGAGTCTCACTAAGTTGCGGAGTGCCTCACTAGGTAGCTGAGGCTGGCCGAGAACCCGGATCCTCCGGTCTCAGCCTCCCGAATGCTGAGATTACAAGTGTGCACCACCACACCTGGCTCCCTGGACTGTTTCTTAACTGATGTTTGATATGCATAGTTTTTGAGGAAGCCCAGGTATATTCTAGTTAGCTATAGTCCACTTTTTCAGCTGGTGTCACCTGTCACACACAAGACTTAGAGAAGAAAGATTTATTTGCTTATGGGTCTGGAGATTTCAGCCCATTTACACCAGCTGCTGGGAGCCTGGGCATTATGGTGGAGAGCAGAGAGAGGAGAGAGCTTGTGTTAGCTCATGGCAGCAGAGGAGAGAGGACAGGAAGCTCCAGCAGCCTACCCCAAAGTACTCTTGCTGACTACATCCCCAGGGACCCCTCCCCAATAACCAAGTCCTGCCTCCAAGATGGCTGCCTCGTCTACTGCATGAAGTCTGGGGGACATTCTAAATCACCACTGTTGTCTATCTTAGCCAGTCAATTATGGACTGACATCTCTGAAACCATGATCCCCAATAAGCCTTTCTCCTTTAAGTTGTGCTTGTCAGGTGTTTTGGTCACAGCAGTGAGAAAACCTGACTAAAATACCCTCCCTATCTTCTCTTCTTAGAAAATTCCCAGAGCTGGAAGAGGCAAGTGTCTCTCTTCCTCCTTTTGGCGGTTTTGAAACAAGTGTGCAAATTCTTTGATATTTTTTCCATCAACAGGTGCAGTCTATACCATTTCCCTTGACCCTGAGTGGTTCCTTGTGACTCCTTCCTAAAGAGAATATGGCAGAAGGGGTGTTGTGTAAGGTGAGATTAGACTAGCAAATCGGTTCCATTTGTGCCGGTTCCCCTTACGTCTTTCTCTGAGAGCACTTGGTCACCATGTGAAGAGTCCAACTACACCTGAGCCTCCCTTTGGGGAAATTGTGTGTTATGAGAAAGAAGAGACCTGAAAGCATATGTTATTAGCTGTTCAAGTGTGCCCAGCACAGGTGCTGGCATGAGCTAGAAACCTTCAAGATGATGCCAGCTTTAGTTACTGTCTGACTGCAGCCTCCAGAGATGTTTGAGGGAGAGCTTCCCAGTGAAGCCCTTCTGTGCCCAGTTTCTTGAGCAAAATAAATGCTTGCTTTTGTTTTGAGTCACTGCTTTGGGGTGATTTGTTAATAGATGACTGAGAACATGATTTTGTTCTTCTTTATGGCTGAGTAAAATTCCATTGTGTATATATCCCATAGTTTTATAATCCATTCATCTGTGGATGGACATCTTGGCTACTTCCATAGTTTGGCTATTGTGAATTGAGCCACTATAAACATAGATACACATGCAGGATGCAACTGGAAAACATTATGTTAAGTGAGATTAGTCAGTCACAAAGAGTAAAGAAACATATGTTCTCCCTAACATGCGGATGTTAGGGAGAAGATGGGGCATAAGAGAGTCCCCAGATGAAAAAGTAGAGACTCTTGATAAACAAAGAAGTTGATTTAACTGAAGGGAATGGACGGGGGGTGGGGGGGAGAGCATCCTAAGGCACATGATGTACTTACACAATTAT